>JBBHKE010000507.1:0-33550 GCA_037447655.1 Zygnema cylindricum | reverse complement strand
GACCCTTCCAAAAAAGCTTTCACCTATTTTGTTCTCACCGGAGGTCGATTTATCTACGCTTCGGCTTTACGTCTCCTTTTACTGAAATTTGTTCTCAGTATGTCGGCAAGTAAAGACGTTCTTGCTCTCGCTTCCCTCGAAGTCGACCTTTCGAATATTGAACTCGGACAAACCGTGACCGTGAAATGGAGAGGAAAACCGGTTTTCATTCGACATCGTACCGACGCCGATATCGAAAAGGCGAATACAGTAAATTTGAAGGAACTTCGAGATCCTCAGGAAGATTCGGTAAGAGCCCAAAAACCAGAATGGTTGGTTTTGGTTGGAGTTTGTACTCATCTTGGATGTGTACCGCTTCCGAATGCCGGAGATTATGGAGGCTGGTTTTGTCCTTGTCACGGTTCCCATTACGATATTTCCGGAAGGGCGAGGAAAGGACCGGCTCCATATAATCTCGAAGTTCCTCCGTATTCTTTCGTCGATGATACCAAGGTTGTTATTGGATAAAACAAAGGTTGTTATGGGGAAGAAATTGGGGCTGAAAATTATGGAAATGGTTTAGGGTTTTGAGAAGGATCGAGGAATGGGTGACGGGCATTGTTAGGATGTAATGTGGATGATGATAATACTGAATGGGAAGATGGAAGAGATGTGGGGCGGGAGAGAGCGGGAGAGAGAGGGAGAGAGAGGAAAGAGAGGAAAGAGAGGGAGAGAGAGCAAAGAGAGGAAGAAAAAAGAGGGAGAGGGATAAGAGGGACATGATGGATGGAGAGAGGAATAGAGAGGAACATTTAGGGGTGTTAAATGGGAGATTTCTGAATGGGAAAAGGTTAATATTGGTCTTGGAATCAGAGAGGTCATCCATACACTCATTTTCTAAAAGGAAAGTTGAAAATATTTTCGAAAAGTTATAAAAGATGGAGAATTGCATCTTCAAATGGATGTTTATTAAAGGTCTCTTTTGTAGTGGGTGTAGGTTGTCATGACTCTGTATGTTTTCCTTTTTCTCTCTACAACCGAAACTGATAACTGAACTGAGAACTGAAAAGTGAAAATTGAAACTGAAAACTGAAAACTGGAATTTGAAGCTGAAAATTGGCCAGTTTTATTAAATGAGAAGCCCAAAAAGCCTGCGAAGGGATCTATTACAAAGGTCGTCCGTTTGGATCTTGAATATCAATTCAGTTTGACTTTTTGACTCTTTGATTTTTTTTCTTTTTTGTCTTTTTCCTCTTTTGACTTTTGTTGGGCATGGCTTTCCTTTCGGTGACCCCCCCCCCTTTTTTTCAATGGTTTGGTATTTGGTTCATCTTTTTTTTTTTTGCCGGCATTTTTTTTTCTTTTTCTTTTTTCAGTGTAGTTTCAGGTGTACTTTGAAGAGATTGTCTTTTTTTTGAATTCTTGGATTGTTTCCTCGAACTACTGTTTTAATTTTTTTGAAGTGTTTTATTTTTTTAAGTGTTTTAATGGTTTTAAAGTGTTTCAATCGTTTTAAAGGTGTCTAATTGTTTTAAAAGTGTTTTGATCGTTTAAAAGTGTCTTAATTGTTTTAAAAGTATTTTAATCGTGTTTTAATCGTTTAATAGTGTTTAAATTGTTTTAAAGTGTTTTGAAGGCTGTGAAGTATATATGCAATTCA
Organism: Zygnema cylindricum; assembly: GCA_037447655.1. Taxonomy (NCBI): domain Eukaryota; kingdom Viridiplantae; phylum Streptophyta; class Zygnematophyceae; order Zygnematales; family Zygnemataceae; genus Zygnema; species Zygnema cylindricum. Next base: position 31,911 of record JBBHKE010000507.1, on the reverse strand, counting down.
CTTCATACTTTACACTTTGTAGTACGTTTTGTCCCTTAGCAACCTTTGATGAACTACAGACAGCCGGGTGTCCTTCCAATGATTTCCTCAGATTCTACAAGATCTTTACTTCATGTTTATTTGTTTACCATTATGGCAATGCTTTTAAGTGTGACCTTTTGCACAACCTATATCCTATTTTGACAAGGTGTTTCTTCTCACATATTATCATCAAAATGATGCGATACAAAAGTACAATCTTGCAATCTATTCACTAACATATTAGTTGCATTTATTTCAAGACCGATGGTAGTGTTGATGTCAAAGAAACTAAATGAATTAGTAGATTTCAAATTTTTTAAGGAGCGCAAGAGCATAAGTAAGAGTTTGGTCTACTGGAGTTGTGAAAATGAAAATAGGGCGCACATATTCTCTGATTATTTAGTGGAAGAAGACTTAGACCTTTAATAATCTGATGTCGTAATTATACATTGAACCATGACAAATGGTGGCGTCTAATCGTGGTGTGCCTGGTGAATCACCATATTATATCCATAGTGCATGCATATGTTATGTATTTGTATTGTATTTAAGCGAATAGCCGCATCATATACATAGGTCAAGAATACGTTATGTATTTATATTTCGGCGAATTACCACATTATACATAGTGCATGTATACAGTATGTATTTTGTAGTGTTGTGTATCGGTAAGGATTTGCCGATAACCGATATGGGCCTTTTATCGGGTTGCCGATAATCGATATATTGGTACGATATATCGCTATATATATATTTATATCGCCATCGGTGTCATTGCCGATAAATAACCGATAATATCGGTTGTTTATTGGCGATAACACCGATATCAATAACTATCGGCGATAACTGTACGAACCGTACAGACAAATGTACGGCCAGTCCACTCAGCTGTACGTGTTATTCCCAGGACGGTCTGAAAATTTCAGGCCTTTTTTGGACCATTTTTTAGACTGTTTTTTACACCGTTTGTAGATCATTTTTAGACCGTTTTCACACGGTTTTTAGACCGTTTTTATCCTTTTTTAGTCCGTTTTTCAGACCGTTTTCAGTAGTGTATAGTTGGTCCGTTTTTTAGGCCGTTTTTATATCGTTTTTTCTGGCATTTTTATACTGTTTTGTTTGGACCGTTTTTTAAGACCGTTCTTTCTCGACCAGATTTTCAGTTCGTTCTTTTCACCGTTTTTTTTAGACCGCTCTTCTGACTGTTTTTTTTAATACCGTTTTTTAACAACATTTTTTCCGACCGTTTTTTGGACCGTTTTTATATATTTTTTTTCAGACCGTTTTTTTCAGACCCTTTTTTTCGAAAAAATCGGATTCATAAATTTACGATGTAATTTATTTATTTCGTTTCGGTACTATAGATTTAGAACTTTAAAGTATTGTTTTAAATTTGTCAACGTTTATGTGCTGCGCTGTCCGTAATAAACTTCAGTTAAACAGCTACGGAAAAGATTCTTACACGTGGCATGCCACGCTATACAGAGTCAATAATATAATACTGTATGTTATAAAGTACTATTGTATGCATACTATATATTTATTAAGTTATCACCGATATGGAATTTGTTGGTCTCGGACCGATATCGGGACCTCTGACCGTTCGATAACCGATAACTATCGGTATCGGTGTTATCACGATAAATTTTGAACCGATACACAACACTAGCATTTTGTATTGTATTCTGGCGAAATTACCATATAAAGAAAAGAAAAAAAAAAAGGTTGGAGCCCCTTACATTATAAAAGAGCTCTATATGTACTGTGGGCGAAACCATCAAGTGTAGAACAAATTCAATAAACTAAAGTATTTTGGACGTAAATTAGAAAGGAACCGGGGCCCTTAAAAAGATAAAAGGGACCTTTGTATGTAACTAGTTTATGTTAAGCTGAAGCAAAAAATACAGAAAAACGTAAAACATAACAAAAGCAAGGAACTAGTCTTAGAGCTAGTCTTAGAGTGCAAAAGAAGTGACATTTGATACTCCCTTCGACTTAGGAGGATTGGTGGAAAAAAAAAAAACAAATCCTGACGAGGAGGATCGTTGTTGCCCAAAAACGAGGTTTTGAAGAACCCTGGTGCAAAAATTGAGAATTTTCACCCTAAATGTCGATATAGTTATAGCGAAGAGTGCCGTTAGCAAGTTCTCAAGTGCAGTAGTATTTTCTTGTAGTGTCAGCCCGATGTACGGAGCAAAAAAAAATGAGGCATTGTTTTTTTTCTGGTACCATTTTCACTATCAAAACAGTATTCCCAACTTACCTATTCTCACTAATAGAGTTGGTCAGCGGTCGCAATCGGGTACCCGAATCCGTACCCGATTGGTACCCGCCCGCCAGCGTCGGATCCGGAACGAATTCGGGTGCCAAATTTTGGGTGCCGGCCGGATTTGGCTGGGTGATTAAAAAAAAAAAACAAATTCGGGTACGGTTAGGGTAAGGAAAAAACTAAAAAATTGAAGGTTTCATAGGAACGTTCCACTACAGTACTGTACAATACAGTTTTGTCCATACTATACAGCATTATTGTACTTTATGAGAGAGATGTACCATAAATTTGGTACTTATTCGGGTACGGGCGGGTACGGGTAGTCGCGAGAAATCAAGTTTCGGTTAATTTTTTTTTTCGTAAACGCGTATCGGGTAACGGGTAACAATTCAGGAGCGTGACATAACGCGGGCAGATTTTGGGTGATCAGATTTTGAAAAAAAAAATGTCGGATTCGGGTATCAGAAATTTTGACTTTTGCGACCTCTGGAGTTGGTAGCCAGACCGGTGGAATGCAAAGCCGAAATATCGGTCAGAATTGGATGGCAGGCGGGTTTTTGGGAGACTTCCAAGACTTTAAGACAGTACTTCCTGGTCGATGCGGAACGGTATATCTGGAGAAATGTAACTGAGCGTACTAAAGAAAACTATTTTTAGGTGCCATGGGAGGAAAAGTACAGTGCGACTTATGATAAGTGATGTTATGCGCAATATTGTAATGGATACATCGAAATGGACTTAGGGAGTTAGGGACCTACGGAACATCTTTCCATATATTATTTTATAAATTTATAACATCATGTATTCGTACAGGCTGTACAAGTGTACGCACATGTATACGTAAAATCTGTACAGCCACGTGTCACGTATACGACAAACTCGTCTATGAAGTCTTTGGTTATAAAGAAAAGTGTAAACTTTTATTTTCAAAAGTTCGATGGAAAAAACCATCAAGGTACAAAAGGTTTCAAAAAATAAAGGGAAAAAGCGTTTAATGCTAAAAAATAGCCAAAGGAAACTAAGGGAAAGAAAACATGTGAAGACACCAAATCTAACTAGAATAACTGCCAAAACGAAGCAAATTTACTAAAGATGACACTACAAATTGACTACAAAACCCTAACAAACTAAACTCCACAGCCCTGAAGGTCGTGGATGTGGATTGGATCCCTTGGTGGAAGATGCGGGAGGCCACGCCTGTCATCCGCCACCGTGCTCCGCCGTAGGAGGGCCGCGGCTTGCGCTCGTTGAAGAGCTACTGATACACGTTGACGGTAAAACGCAACGAGAAGGCTCGGGGGAGGGCTCCCGGAACCCCGGGTTTCAAATGTTTTCTTTGCACAGTTACGAAGGAAATCATCAAAAGACTTGTCCAAAGTACCGAAAATTTCTGCAGCAAATGGCACAAATTTGTCCACCGGGTCGAGCACGCGATTGAGCAAAAGGTAGCGCGTTTAAAAGGTTATGGAATTCAGTGACTGACAATTGCTCAGTTATGAGCTGTTGGAGATGAAAGGTGTTGCCAGTAATAAGAGTTTGAAAAGGTGGAACCTGATTTCGTGCATTAGGCAAGATTTCGTGCAGATTTCGTGCATCAGGCGGAGGAGTGCACGCGCAGAGAGAAGAGCCTCATGAAAATGAAAAAGGTTTTCCTCCACCTTAGGGACCACCTGGGCCAGAATTGGAACGTCATCAACGATAAATCAAGAGGTGATGGAAGGTGCCACCAAAGCCCAACTACCCAAATAGGCCACCGGAGCAACGCTAGCCACAAGAATCAAACCTAAGCCGCCATTCGAAATAGGGAGACTAGTTTGTTGGCGGGCAAACGAGCCCTCCGGCCGATCAAAAATCCCATGCCCAACGAGGTGGTGGAGCACGCTAAAACGTTTGTCGTCAAAGTCTTTCAGAGAAGACAAAAACGGAGCCGTTCGTGGGACTGTCCGGACGAGATATAACGACGTTGAGCAAAACAACGGGTGAGGATTGCGAAAGCCACTTGGGAGTCGGAGAGCTTAGGAAGGTCATCAGAGTGCAAGAGGTCCTCCAACAAAGCATCAGTAACAGCTTGGTTGACAAAGGATGGGGTTCGGATAGGGGATCCTAAAGCTTAAATTCCCTCCGTCGAAGACAAAATTAGAAAACCCAAAGGGACGGGGTAGTTTGAAGGTAAGCCTTGCGGGCACCACACCACACATTTAGATGGCTTAACTAATAAACCGATCTTACAAAGTTGCTCTGTAAAATGGGCGAAGGCAGATAAAACTTGGTCTCGAGGCCCGACAATATGTGTATCATCCGCAATCAAAGGGAATAAACAACAAGGAAAAGCTGCAGCAGAGTCACGCAATGCTTGAAAGTGACCCAACGCAAAAAGGGGTGCCCCCAAAGGATCACCCTGGTGAGTGTCAATCGCACATTCTAAGGTGGCACCATCACCAAACGGACCGCCTATGGCAAAGATGAGGGGGCTTGGATGAGAATAAAAGGCACGCACAAAGGGAAAAATATGATTAATTGGCGATGGAGCATGCCTTAATTCCCGAAATATAGCATCACGGTTGACTATGTTAAATATGTTGGCAACATCCACCTGAAGGACCACCCAATCTGGATGGATATCTAGAAGAGCACGAAGGCCATGAACAATTACCTCACAATCCCTCTGGGTAGCAACTCCAACAGGTGCGGTGTAAAATGGTCATGGAAGGCCCCTTGAAGTAGAATACACATCGCACGAGCCACCAAACCGTACAAAACTTCTCCAATAGCAATAGGGCGAATGCTGGTGACAGGTTTCGAAACAGCTACAAGACGTGCCACGGAGAGAAGAGGTATAACATGTTGAGGGACGTGCCACCCTGAAGCCACCTTAAAAAGAAGGTCAAAAACTTAAGAGGGAGTTTTAGGAGGAAATACATCTCGCAAGAGCTCGTAAACCATGCCAGATGGGCCTCTATCTGAAAGATGAGGAGACCGAATCAAAGCTTTTGTAAAAGCTTCTCGCTCTAAGTTGAAAGACTCGAGTGGATCATGCACCTCGACGTAATGAAGGAACACTTCACGTGCAGGAGGATGGAGCAAACGCAAAGCTTCAACAGCTGCCTCTGAAGACGGAGACGGGGTGAAAGGTCGAAGAGCACGAGCAGCTCGAGAGAACTCTCCAGAACGACAAAGATAGACAGCCCGATGTAGTCTCGCCGTGGAGCCTGGTAACTGGGCATGACGCTTGGGAGGTGACATGGAAAGACCTATTACACGATCCGTGTGCTCCCTTTGCAGTGACTCCCAATCCCCACTCAAAAATTGTTGGAAACGAGCTTTTGTTATAAAGCAACAATTTTCGGTTGCGAGTTCCCGCTTTTTAGGGAACATTTTATGCTGTGGATGTATGCGATTTCATGCGCGAGGTTTCCACATTTTAAGAAGCGATTTAAATTTTTTACCTTATATAGACATTTTGAAAGGCGCGCGGGAATCAACTTCCCCTTACGTCATCGAATGGTGTCATTTACGAATAGAAACAACCTTCCGTCAATAAAGTCAACGGTTAGTTTTTTCCTTTTTTTTTGCATCAAAGTTGCAATCCTTAGGCTACAGCCCCATGTGGCTAAGTACGGGTTTTTTTTTCTGTCGTTTTTCTTTAAAACTTAGCGCCGTACTGCTTCAGGATTTGGCCCCATATACTTGTAACATAGCAAACTTACTTTGTATTTTAACGCGGATCCGGCGGACCGAGATTTCAGGTGTCTCTATGTGTTTACTTGAAATTGTACTTAAGTTTGTGACGATTGTATATGTCGACAATGCTCGTGACGGCTATCAACATCTACAATATGTCTTGCCGCACCGTATTTTTTGAAACTTTTTAAAGCGTCGAAAGAATCATCGTAATTTTTGAAACGATTTGGTGTGTTGCATGTCATTGCGTGACATCGTCGACGTACAGCCTTGCAACCGTAGTTGTACGACATGCGTTTGCGTAAACCTCTCCCATCCCGCCGCCATGACTTCGCAGATTTTTCACCTTTACATCAAATGACATTGCACCATCAAGACCATTGCAAAAAAAAAACCGTACAAGGTGCATGCGGACAAAAACGACCAGCCCTGTATATTTTTCAATTGTCAAAAACTTTTGAAAACTTTTCTCACGTGAGAATATGTTTTCCTATTGGTGTAAACGATTTTACTTTTATTTTAAAACACATTGTCGATTTGTTTTATGATAAGTTTGAAGATGACGTGATTGTGGGTCGAAAAAGCACAAGATGACAAATTTTGGTACATCCTAAGTTCGACAATGACGCAAATTGTACTCTACAAATTTGCGATTTCTTCTTACCCTCGAAACTTAGGCAGTAAGGCGCTAAGTTTTAAAAGAAAACGACAGGAAAAAACCCGGTCTTAGCCACATGGGGCCGTACCCTAAATTGCGACCGTACGAAGAAATAACAAATTTGTAGAGTACAATTTGTGTCATCATCGAAACTAGAATGTACGAAAATTATTCGTCTTGTGCTTTTTCAACCCACTGTCACGTCATCTTCAAACTTATCATAAACCACATCGGCAATGTGTTTTAAACAAAGTAGAACGGTTTACACAAATAAGAAAACATATTCCCACGAGTGAAAAGTTTTTAAAATTTTTTATCGCTGAAAAAAATACAAGGTTGTTCGTTTTTGTTTGCATGCACCATGTACATTTTTTTTTGAAAGGGATCTCAATGGTGCAATGTCATTTCATGTAAAGGTGAAAAATATGTCATGGCGGCTGACAAGAGAGGTTTACCCAAAGGCAAGTTGTGCAGCCACGGCTGCAAGGTTGGACGTCTACGATGTCACGCATGCAATTCTGAGACCTCCATAGGTCCTCAAAATGAGCAGCTCACACGAAGCTCCGAAGATAACCTTAACCCCTTTGTGTTTTGACAAGAATAACTGACACCCTGGGAGACAAAAAAATCTGCCCGCCTTCAACCTTGTGAAGACAAGACTCCCCTGAGTCAATAGCAAAAAAAATCTATGAAATCTATGAATTTCCTCCTTTGAGCAGTAAGTTATGGCAAGTCAAAGATGACCTTTATATTTAAAAGCTCTTGTTGAAATTTATGTATTTTCTAGGTCTGTATTGGAAAAATAAATAGAGTAAGTCAGCAAAGGCAGCCTGCTTCTCGCTCAACTCTCTCTGATCCCCATACTTGTTGCATTTACTGAAGACCAGAGAGAGAGCAAGAGCCATGGTTGTCTAAAGAGGATACGCTAATTCGTAGTTTGTACCAAAAGAGGACTGCCAAAATCAAGATCCTGGTACCTACCATCCTTAATAGCCGTTAGCTTTAGCCTATAGCTTAGAATCAACGATGAAATGCGTAGGGTACAATGGGTATTTATAAATGTAGAAGTAGAGAATTTTAAAGAACTAACAAATAACCAAAAACTGCTCTGAACCAGATTTGAACCAAGGCCTATAAATATTTTAAGTGGTATGCCTTATCTAACAAGGCATTAACGAAACAATACTCGTGACGGGTTTCAAAAATTAATAAACATTAACGTGAGAGCTAATTAACACTTGACTAAAAAAGAGGAACAATTCATGCATCTACGCGAATCTGAACCGTGTAAAATATGTTTTGATCGAACAGCCAGCATTGTAGCCGCCACGCGAAGTGAGCGTTTGGCGGCATTCGGAGATAGCATCACGCGGTGCCACGTGGCATCACATTATTTGATACAGAAGAAGATGGGAGGAGGAACCATGGCTCTCGATTTGACAAGTGTCACCTTGTAGACCATGTCGTACAATGGCCATACAATAAGTACATCTCCCATTGTACCTTCTTGTACTATATAATGTTCTTATTGGACTAGGGTTTAGTAGTAGGTAGTCGTGAGTAGGCAGACCAAGACTTAGTGATATTTAGGTACCTCTCTCTAAGAGAGCTTGTAACTATAAAGGTCATCTTTGACCAGCCATAACTTAATGCTCGGGTGAGCAAATTCAGTGATTCTTTTTGTTGCTAACTCAGGGGAGTCCAATCTACAGAGGGGTGTAGTCTGTCATAATCTTTGCGTGCAAGGGTGCAACTTATTTAGTGCGAAAGTGAAAGTGGGGAATATTGTCCAAAACACATATTCAAGCACTACATTATGTGGTGGAACTGAGCACACAGAAGGTCTTCTCTTCACAAGGGTGAAGGTGTATTGGGGTTTTGATCGTTAAGGGATCATTCATTTGGGTTTATATCAACTTGGAGTCGGCACTATCTAGATTAGTTTCTTTTGGATCTTCGAATTCTGTGGGCAATGGAGCCCATAGAATTTCAGCTCTCTCAAAGCAAGGTAACTAAATTTGCTTAAGTCATGGTCTGCCTACTCACGTATACCTACTACTAAACTCTAGTCCAATATGAACACTAAATAGTACAAGAAAGTACAGTGGCCGATGTACTTATTGTAGAACCATTGTACGACATGGCCTTCAAGGTGACACCTGCCAAATCAGGAGCCATGGTTCCTCCTCCCATCTTCCCCGACATCCAATAATATAGCGGCACGTGGCATTGCGTAACGCTATTTGTCATTGTGGACAACAAAATTAAGACGGTTGATCTGCTTGTGTTGGTACTATTCTTATGAAAACCGATTCTTTTATATATGGTTTTGTACCTAGTTTGCGTATCGAACGAATTTAAGGTCGATATATTGTGAAATTGGTATTTATCAATTTTGCGACATTTGAAATTTGGTATACAAAAAATTGCCCGATGTATAACACCATTTATACTCACGTTCATTTCAGTTTCCTTTTTAATTGTAGTTAATATACATATAATTTTTCAGCAAATTAGTGAGTATCCACACTACTTGTGGTGAATTTGTCGGAATCTTGTTTGTGGGAGTGCTGTTTTTTTTGGGTAACCTGTTTCACTGCAAATACAAACCAAACAATTTAAAAAAAAAGAAAACATTTTTCCTGTTTTGGTACAGACCCTATCCACACTATTTGTGTTGAATTGGTCGGAATCTTTTTTGTGGGAGTGTTATTTTTTCCGTCAACCTGTTTCACCGCAAATCCAAACCAAACATTTTTCCTATTTTTGTATAATTTTCTCATTTTTGGGTCTATCTACACTATTTATGGTGAATTTGTCAGAAACTTGATTGTGGGAGTGCTGTTTTTTTCCGTCAACCTGTTTCATTGCAAATCCAAACCAAACAATTTAAAAGAAAGAAAAACATTTTTCTTGTTTTGGTACAGTTTCTGATTTTTGGCCGTATCCACACTATATATGGCGAATTTGTTTGTCATGCAGAAATTATGGCTGAAAATACGTTGGAAAAGAACTAATTGGAGCCGTTGTGAATGCTCTTGGAAAGGTTGTCACCAGAGTGATCTCTGCAATGGCGTCAAACACGGAAAGAATTATGAAGGGCTAGCATTTTATAATTTAGGATACGAAAGATGTTTCGTAAGTTATAAAAAAAACTAGGGGGATTTCATTCGTGTTTAGTGACAAAAAAAATAGGAAACATTATTTTTGAGATCGCTTTTTTTATAAGCAAATTGTGATGGTTTAAGGAATTTTTTTCGCCCTTTTTGATGTAAAAAATGTGATGTGTGGTATAATTGCTATTACGAAATTTTCTTTTATGTTCAATATATGAATACTACGTGGATGTCATTCGCGTTTAGTTGCCAAAAAAACAAAAAATATTATGTTTCAGGACGCTTTTTTGATGTGTTTGTGTTGGGATAAGGCACTTTTCTGGTCTTTATTGATATAGAAAATGTGATGTGCAATTCAATGTCCTCCATTGGACTACAAAATTCAGGAAGCCTCTAGATAGTTTTTAACTAACCCACTTCAAGCCACAACCACTGCTGCCCAAAACAACAAACTGACAGTCTGCTTGCACCCGTGTGCAGCCTGGACTCCCTTGAGTCCGTAGCAAAAAAGAATCACTGAAAACGGCCAACCAGCCGATAAGTTATGAGCCGGCAAAAATGCCAATTTTATACAAATCTCTCTTAGTGAGAGGTGACTACCTACTAAATTTTCCTAAGTCCTAACCCCCTCTCACAGCCCCTATCTACTGAAGTACGAACCAATCATAGGACTGTAAAGTACAGACTAGGTTTCTTACGAGTTGGCCCGGTTGGTGAGAGCGGTGAGAGTCATATTTTACACCCAAAAAATGTGTTATTCTCACCGATCGCAAGATACCGCCCGGGTACCTCACATTTAACCTTAGGGTTTTTGGGTGGTGGTGTTTTTTTTTTAATAAAAAAAAACACGAATGAGAATAAAACCCTGAACATATTTATACACACGACGTCCGCGCGGCGCGGCTCGTCGTAAAACGGAATGAAACGGGAGGGACGTGGACGCGTGCGCCGCATCCTCTCACCGCTCTCACCGTTTGTCGGTAGCGCGAAAATTGCTCAGTTCACAAAGGTACTACAGCCAATGTCCTTTCAGTACGGCCTGTGTACGACTAGGCCACTGAGTGGACGCATGTCACCCTTCCACTCGTCCGTATGTTCCCCGGAATTCTTGCGACCAAATGTTATCCCTCCACGTGGCGCCAGGTCATGCCACGTCCATAAACGCCAAAGTGACCATTTCGCGATCTCGACAGTGATGTGTGCCGTCGGATTAAATCTGACATTAAATGTCGGCCGTCGAAACAATGTGTGATTCATTTGTTTCGTGCGAAATGACGTCCACACTAAACTTTAACTAGTTCTATGTTCCTTCGTACATATTTTAGTTAATCGGTTTCAGTAACATACAATAGTTTAAATACATATCGAACCCTTTATATCCTAACGGACTTCTAAGGCCGACTAGTTAGAGCTAACGGCTACGCCGCGCTCTGGCGGTCGGAGGTTCGAGTCCTGCCGGACTCAACCTTTTGTTGAGAGTGACTTAAGTCACTCTTTAGTCCTGCCTATGGAGCTGAGGTAGCCACGGCTCCATCACTCTCTCTCTCTCCTTCAGTGACTACAAAAAGTATTGGGGCAAGAGAGAAGAGATGGAGGCAAGTTGCTTGCATTTTTCTTATCTGTTTCCGCTAATATATTCAGACCTAAAAAATACCCAAAAACTAGTTATTTCAACACTCCCATTATTTTCTAGTCTAATATTAACTTTTCTTTTAATCCACATTTTTCCCTACAATATTTTAACTTTGGAGAGGGCACAAGTTTGGTCATCATGTCAGCCACCATTTCTTCATCGAATTTATACACAAAATTTACAATTTTATTTTTAACCTTTACCCTCACGAAGCTCAAGCTTATGTCCATATACTTAGCCTTGAATTGATGTTTTGGATTGGCTGAAATAGTAATGGCAGCTTGATTATCACAAAAAACTTCATGCACTCCCTCTTTCATATACCCCAATTCTTGCAACAAGGATTTGACCCACATCAACTCTTTCACAGATGAACAAGAGGCCATATACTGAGCCTCCATAGTAGATTGAGCAACCACCTTTTGTTGCTTACTGCTCCAACAGCAAGGACCTTCCCCCACACACAACACATTCCCAGAATTGCATCTTCTCATATATGCATCCCGATAACCGGCATCACTCCAGGTAATGATGTCAGTGTGCTCCCCTCCCAAATGCAACCATAACTCTCTGGTTCCTACCAGATATCTCATGACTCTCTTGGCTTTCTCCTAATCTCTCTTCCTACGATCGTTAAGATTCCTACTAAGGACTCCTAGTGCTGCCACTATGTCCAGCCTTCTACAGTTCATAAAATAGATTAAACTTCCTACGACCTGTGTATAAGGGATAGACTTCATAAACTCTCTCTCCTCAGGACTCATCTGATCGTCTAAGATTATCATTCCTCCTTCTACACTCCTATCACTTAATTTTTTCAAGTCCATGGGAGTGGTACAATTGTTTGCCTTTTCCATCAGGAATTTCTCAAGCATATTACCTATTGCTTCTTTCTGAGTAAGTCTTATAATCCTTTTCCCCCTATCTCTCTCCATTTGGATCCCCAAAATGTATCTTGCCTCACTTAAATCTTTCATATCAAATCTGCTTCTAAGATCTTTCTTTAGCCTATTGATCTTTTCCAAAGACTTATTGAGCACAAACAAATCATCCACATAGATTGCAATTAAAAATACACATTTCTCATCTTCAAACATATAGATATAATGGTCAAAGCTGATCAGGATATATCTAAGACCAGTGAGAAACTCATCTAGTTTCTTATTCCACTGTCAGGGAGCCAGCTTAAGTCTATATAGGGACTTTATGAGCCTGCAGACTTTGCTCTCTTCCCCATTCTCCACGAATCCCTATGGTTGTCGCATGAAGATTTCTTCCTCTAACTCACCATTGAGAAATGCGGTCTTGATATCCATGTGATGAATTTCCATGTCTTCCGCTGCTGCTAGACTGAGGAGAATCCTTACTAATGGGAACCGAACAACTGGAGCAAACCTCTCGTCATAGTTAATCCCCTCTTTTTGGGTGAACCCTTTTGCTACCAAACGAGCTGTATATCTCTCAATGGTATTATCTGGGTTCAGTTTTAGTTTAAATACCGATTTACTACTAATAGGTTTTCTGTCTAGAGGACAATCCGCTAGTTCCCAAGTATTTGCTTCCATGATGGAAGCCATCTTATCATTTATGGCTCTAATCCATCGATCTTTTTGTAGGTGGTTCACTGCCTCCAAGTATGACAAAGGCTCATCAGGATGAGATAGCTTAGTTACTTTTAGCAGTGTGTTTCTCTTGTATCCATTTGCTGCTCCTTCTCCCTCCCTCAAACTCTGAAGCTGGAATGGAAGGAAGTCTCGGGTTTCTCCTTACTGTCTCATCGTCTCCCCTATTCATGGAAGCCGGTTCCAATTCCTTCTCTTCTGTCTCCTCGAAGTCCATAGGAATATGTGAGGTGTCCGGTAGATCTCTTGTATCTTCGATCTCCCCTGAATCTGCAATCAATGTTTCACTCATGTCCTTTTCGGGAAAGGCAAGACTATCCTCGCTTTCAGACTCAAAACACATTTTTATCTTTTTGGTTTATTTGAATGGGTCAAATGACTTCCCTTCATCCATGACAACTAGGTGTTTGATCAGAATAATATCTTACTTTGCTAAGTCATAGACTCTATATCCTTTGACATCCTCATCGTATCCTACAAAGTATCCAAGTTTGCCCTTAGCATCTAGTTTCTAGTTTTTCTTATCCGTATCAAGGCTGTAAACTTGGTTACCGAATACTTTAAGGTGTGAGATATCTAGTTTCCTTCAAACCCATCTCTCATAAGGTGTCATTCACTTTACGGCCGAGGTAAGGATTCTATTCTTAATGTAGTTGGCACAGTTCATGGCTTCTGCCCAAAATCTCTTTAATATTTTCTTGTTAGCCAACATACTACACACACTATCACCTAGTGTTCGGTTTAATCTTTCTGCTACCCCATTTTGGTCCGGGTTATATGGTACGATTTTCTGGTGCTGAACTCCCTCATCTCTTAGGTATTCCTCCAACTGGTTAGAGGTATATTCTCCCCTATTATCACTCATGATTCTCTTAATAGGGGTTCCATGCAACTCCTCACTCCATGCTTTATATTCTTTAAAGTAAGTTGGTGTTTCAGAATTTGTTTTTAGGAAGTAGACTTTGGAGTACCTAGACCAATCATCGGTTATTCTTAACATAAACCTCTTCCTTCAACCGAAGGTACTCTTGCAGGTCCCCAGATATCAGTGTGAACTAGATCTAGTACCTTTTCCCCCTTATATGTGGCGTCTTTGGGAAAAGGAAGTCTGTGAGCTTTTCCTTGAGCACATCCACTACAATTATCCACTGTTTTATCATCACCAAACTGAATGCCTTCTACTACACCAAGCTTCTTCATTTCCCTCAACCTATCAAAATGCACATGCCCCAACCGCTTATGCCAAATCATCAATTTTGGAACACCAACATAATAAGCATTCTTCTTTTCATTACTCAAGTTAAGCCTAAACATGCCTTGGCTACCCTTATCTGCCGTGAAGTAGACTTCATCCCCATACTTAGCTGTAGTGACTTCATTTCTTGTGAAGGTATCAAACTCTTTGTCATCTAATACAGATGTAGAGACAAGATTTTTGCTCAGCTGGGGAATGTAGAGTACATCTGAGAATCTGAGTATAGAAGTTTTACCCTCTACTAAGACTTTTAGATCTACAGACCCCACTAGATCTGTAGTAACCACTCTCCCATCCCAATACTTTATCTCTACAGTAGGGATCTTTCTTAGTTTAGTGAAAAGTTGCTTATCACGACACATATACATGGATGCACCTGAGTTTATGATCCATCCTACCACTGAGCTTCCCCAATTGCTCCAAGAAAGTGTCTTGGGATTTTTCAAGAATGACAAAGGCCCTTTGGGGGCCTCGGTCCTCCAAACTGATCTCTTTCCCCTTTGTACGGTTTCTTCGAATCCTTCCCCCATCGGTCCCCTCCTGCAGCTAGAGCTTGAATGCTCTTTCCTCTTCACCTAATCTCCATGGTGTTTTCTTGCACAAGTATCATCTGGAACACTGTATTCCACTTCCAAGAACTATCACTCGTTTCCTGTACTCGGTACACTATGTTCTCGTACTCGTCTGGTAACTTCATGATGAGAGTGTTAACTTTCATCTTTATTGTACTAGTCCACCAGGCATTTTCCATCTCCACATACAAAAAAGAAAGATCATTACAATAATCTAACATCTTTCCTCCTTTGTAAGTGTAACTCACTAGCTTTTGTTCAGCCAACTAGAGCTCTTAAATAGTACTTGCTCTATAGATATCCACCAAACTCACCAACAACTCCTCGGCCTTGTAAATATGAAGGTGAGGAGTGGCCAGAGCTTGAGTGAGGTGCCTTAGAATGAAGTTCTTGGCAGTCATGTTTACGTCTTCCCACATTTGAGTATCGTTTTCCACGGTCTTCATAACCGCCACTCTTGGTGCCGTGGCAATAGGGGTGAGGGGTGTCTCCTCCCCTTTCCTCTTTTTGGACACACTGCTGTCCCCATCATCTACCTCCTCCGCTGAAGCAGTCGTTGCTGCACGTTACCTTACTCCTCCAAATCCTGGTGGAGTTCACGAAGGTGTACGTTTCACTTGTCCACTGACGACCCCAGTATTATTTTTCGCACAAAGCCCCCATCATCATGGCTTCCCAATAGATAAACCCAGATCCATTGAAGGTGGGCACCCTAAAGGAAGGGCCCATAACCTGCAATTCTTTGTCCTCCATTGGACTACAGAATTTAGGAAGCCTCTAGATAGTTTTTAACTATCCCACTTAAAGCCACAACCACTGTTGCCCAAGACAACAAACTGGCAGTCTGAAAGCACCCTTATGCAGCCTAGACTCCCATGAGTCCGTAGCAAAAAGAATCACCCAAAACGGCCAACAAGCCGATAAATTATGTGTCGGCAAAAATGCCAATTTTATACAAAGCTCTCTTAGTGAAAGGTGACTACCTACCAGATTTTCCTAAGTCCTAAACCCCTCTCACAGCCCCTATCTACTGAAGTACGAACCCTAAAAAACCCTAAAAAGTACAAAAAGGTACTACGACCGATGTCTTTTCTGTACGGCTTGTGTACGACTAGGCCACTGGGTGGACGCATGTCACCCTTCCATTCGTCCGTATGTTCCCCGGAATTCTGGCGACCAAATGTTATCCCTCCACGTGGCGCCAGGTCATGCCACGTCCATAAACGCCAAACTGACCATTCTGCGATCTCGGTAGTGATGTGTGCCGTCGGATTAAATGCGACATTAAATGTCAGCCATCGAAACAAATGTCTGATTCATTTGTTTCATGCGAAATTGCGTCCGCACTAATCTTTAACTAGTTCTATGTTCCTTCGTACATATTTTAGTTAATCGGTTTCAGTAACATACAATAGTTTAAATACATATCAAACCCTATATATCCTAACAGACTTCTACGCCCGACTGGTTAGAGCTAACGGCTACGCCGCGCTCAGCCGGTCAGAGGTTCGAGTCCTGCCGGACTCAACCTTTTGTTGAGAGTGACTTAAGTCACTCTTTAGTCCTGCCTATGGAGCTGAGGTAGCCACAGCTCCATCACTCTCTCTCTCTCCTTGAGTGACTACAAAAAGTATGGGGGCAAGAAAGAAGAGATGGAGGCAAGCTGCCAGTATGGGGGCAAGAGAGAAGAGATGGAGGCAAGCTGCCTGGATTTTTCTTATCTGTTTCCGCTAATATATTCAAACCTAGAAAATACCCAAAAACTAGTTATTTCAACAGTGTGGTATAGTTGGTTTTAAGAATTTTATTTTCCGTTCTTACATTATTACAAGGAATATGTCGTCTCTTACCCTACTTTTCGCCTTGTAAACTATTGAATTTCAGTTTTTTCAATATCCATATTATATTGTGCATTTATATTACTAGCGTGATTTATGTTCTATGGGTAATTTTTTCCATTGAATGTTTCGTGTTCTTTTGGTGTTCCATATTTTTGCTAATATTCCAATGTTTGAAGTTGTTTAACTAATTTCACTTTTAGTTTGCCGAAGATTCGTTGCATGTTATTGTTGTAATCAATGAACATTTTGTGGCATCATTTTTTTAGAAGGTACACAAGTAGTTATTTAATCAACAATTTTTCAAGAGGTATTGAAATATGATTTCTAATCAAGATTTGTTTTATATTGAAGATTATAGTGGATTTTTGGAAATTATTGTGGATTTTTGGAAAGAAATTGCGCATGTGTTGGAGTTTTACACTGTTTTAATAATCATTCCAGAGAATTAGGTAAAAACCACCAAAAAACATTCATTGGAAACATCTATAACATAAAAATCAGGATTGGCAAAAAATGGAAGAGTGATGTTCATGAAAAATAAATGAAATTACACATTCATTTACATTTGAAAACCTCGAAGATAGTGACTCAAAAACTAAATTCCCATTTCAAACTCTGATAGTGGCCTCTTCATGAAATATTCACGAACTGAAAAACAAGTACTGAAAAAAAAAAACAAAAAAAACAACAACAACCTGGGAAAATAAAAGCTAATCTTTTGAAGCAAACAACATCAACTTTATTAGTTTTCGACTTCCATTCCATCACTTTTAGTTCTATCACTACCACCATCGTCGGCTCTTTCATTTTCACCACGTTCTGTAATCACCAAATATCTTTCCCTTTCATCTTCCGTGTTTGTAAAGTAGCCTTATTTTCCATTCTAATCATTATTGCCTTCTCGCGAGACGTAATAACATAACACATCCCTTATCGCAGCACCGCATATTTTAGCATAGCGACAAATTCCCGATCGTCTTTCCACTTTTCCACTGTTTCGTGTTCGTCGTTCTTCAACTCGAGACGTACGAGATGGCTTTTCGCGAAACTCCGACTCCCAATCAAAATCTAGCTCGCCCCTGGCAGTAGAAATATTATACACTATGCACGCGGAAAGAATATAGGACACCAATGCCTCTTTCCGCGGGTGGTACACCTTCAAAATATGTCTCCATTGTGCCTTTAGTTTTCCAAACACCCTTTCAACCACCATCCTTGTTGCAGCATGTTGAAAATTGAACTTTTTTTGGGACACAATGAGTTTTAAACCGGGGTAAGGGACGACGAGGTTAAGGTGGAGTGCGTACTCAGCATCTCCAACGAGATAAGGAAGCACTGTATCCCATTGAAAAGCTATTTCCCCATTGAAAAGATTTTCCACTTGCTTTTATACGTCTGTCGAAATCCATCCCCAATTTTGATCTCCTAAAAATTCTCGAATTGTGAATGGAACCAGGTGCCCCTAAGTTAAGGTCGATGATTCTCATTTTGCGGTCGACAACAGCTTGGACTACTGTATAAAACTTCTTTTTGGCGTCAAAATAATCTATGGTTGAGAATCCCTTGCCAAATGTAATCTCGATATGGGTACTATCTATTGCACCAACGCAATTTGGTAACCTTGTTTTTTGTTCAAAGAAATCTTAGGTTTCTTGAAGCTCCTCATCCGTGGACCATCTAATCCAATGCCCTAACCTTTTTGTAATGGCCACCATAACTCTCCTAAACACCTTACCCACAGTCGAACGCCTTATTTCTTCCAAGCTGCTTAGCTGTACGTATGACCCCGCCTTGGTGCCCTAATCTCATCAACGCAATTAATACTTATATTTCTGCGGTTAGTTCCCTATTTGTGATGTTTTTTAGTCCAGCGGGGGTCTAGTGGTGAGGTCATTTTCTAGTTCTTTCACCAAAAATTGAACGCTATCTCTTCTAAGCCGAAATAGTTGCCGAAACCGTTCTGTTGTATATTGTGGTAATACTTCATCAACCCAATGTAAAGTCCTTGGTACAATGTAATACTGACGATCCTTGTTGGTTTGTAGAATGGATAGTTGGTGAAGTAACCCTCGTACGATTTTTGATACCACATGTCCAATGACGTTCTGTATTCTTCGCCGACCGTGTTGGTTAAGTAATAATGATGGCGGTAGTATTGTCGTTAACAGTTGTAAGATCGTGGTTAACGCGGAGGTAACCACTTATATCATCATCGCTCCACAACGGGCTTTCTTTTCTGGTGTCATTCTGCAAAATCAATCACAACTTTTAATGTTAGATCCTAAAAAATGACTTTGCATAAGTCAAAAAAATAATCTTAAACATCAAAGACATTTATTGTTGTTTGAAACTCATCTGAAGTCCAAATTATGTCACGATAATTACTATTATTAGGTTATTATTTGCCCCACCTATACATCCACTCTAAATACTTTGCATCTGTAAAACAATGTTATTTGCCCTTTGTAAACATCCACATTAAATATTGTGCACTTGTCATACAATGGTTTTTGCCCTTATATTAATTGTACACTAAATACTGTGCGCCTTGTTTGACAATGTCATCTGACCCTCTTTCACATCGACACTAAATACTGTGCTATCCGAATTTCTCCTCACAAACATCCACGCGAAATGTTATGATAATGTTATGATTTGCTCCTTACAGAAAGTGCAAAATTTAGATCGATGCTTCGCAAAGAATTTAATTCAGTTTGGTATTGTATTAATTATTTAGTTGAGTTACCACTTCAGTTTTCAGCTCAATATCCAACTAGAACATCGCTTCAATACTCAGTTCAGTATCTTGTTAAGTTTCCAAATTAGTATTCACTTGGTATAAAGTTAAAGTATTAAATTCAGATATTCAGTATTTGTTCCAGTATTTGGAATTGTTCCAGTTGAGAATCTTGTATATTATTGAGTTCAGTATTTAGTGCAAAATTCAGTTCATTATTCTATTTTGTATTTATTTCAGTTCGGTATTCTGTTAAATATTTAGTTCAATACCACTTCAGTCTTCATTTCAATATAACTCCAATTGAGTATGTAATATAGTGTTCTCAGTATCCACTGTAATATTTGGTTAGGTTTTCTGTTAATTATTTTGTTCAGTTTACGAAATCAGCTTTCAGTTCAATAACTAGTTTAGTATTTGATTCAGTACTTAGTTCAATATCTAGCTCAGTTTCCTAATAAGTAAGCAGTTCGGTTTGAGGTTAATATTCATTTCAGTTTTCAATTCAGTTACTTTGCAGTGTTTCAGTAGAGTGTCCTTCACATTATTCAGTTTAGTATTCACTGCAATATTTAGTTCATTTTTCATTTCTGTATTAATCAATTCCCTGTTCTGTTCACTAGTCGATTCAATATTCAGCTTGATTAGAAATTCAGTATTCAGTCCGGTGTCCACTTCACTATGTTGATGAGTATTCATTCAGGTTTTAGTGTCCAAGGAAACCCTCAAAAAAAAAAATGTCAAGATAATATCTCATTAGCAACAACATTAAGTTAGTAAAATTCATCCGGAACACCGCAGAAGATAAAAATATGACGCAAATATTTAATGTTCTTTATAAAATGACTGTCAGAATGATAGCTGCAACATGCAACAGTTGCAACATTCTGACCTTCTCCTGTGCTTCCAAACTGGGAGATTTTGTATGCCAGCGAATTCAAACGAGACTACATTTCTAGCATAGTCGTTGTGAAAGCCTACAACCGCTTAATAACAACAACCTTGTGGATGCCAAAGTGGAATTAGAGGGGAAGTTGCTTCCTTAGCATCTTACCTCATTCTGCAGCGTGTAGATGTTTAGGGAAGGGAAGTCAAATAGAGATTCAAAGCTCGAAGAAAGTTCTAAAGAGGCAACCGTACAGGGAAAGTAGGGGAAACGTCACTTCTTCAGCCATGGACAACATCCATGGACAGAGGGTTGGTACTTGGAAAGGTGTGGCGTCTACAAAATGTCACGATTTTTTTGCGACGTCACACACAATTTTTAACAATCCGGTGCGCCATCACAAATTGTACACGGTGACGGCCGTCACGGGCGTTGTCGACTCATACACTCGTCACAAACTTAAGTAACAATTTCGAGAGAATACATAGAGACACTTGAATTCCGGGTCCACCGGATCCGCGCTAAAATACAAAGTACGCTAAGTTACAACTACATGGGGTCACACCCTCAGCAGAGTGAAGGGGATCTCAGAGGTACATTGACGCGGTACACTTGTGAAGTACATATACGAAATACGCAAGTACGGATTTCCAGACGAAAATGGTCGGTTTGCAAATCTTTGACGATTTTAGAGATTTGATCGTCACCTTACGTGGAGCACTTAAATCAAAACACGTACGTAAAAATTTATTTACACACGATACGGGATGTCATAATACAGAAATTTTGCTGTCCGTACTATTACAGAGACCTCCTGATGTAACCATATCCTAAATAATTAATTATATGAATTACAAATAGGAACATATTTTCACGCGTGCCGTAAATTTCGACAAAAATCCTACAATTTCCAAGGACAAAGAAAAGTACATAGTTCGCTATGTTTTGTCCGTTTCCGTTCTAATATGACAAAGATAGGTACACAATTTGTTTGGATTTGTCCGTTTTCGTCTAGTACGGATTTTTTTTTTTGCAGGGGTCTTCAAATTCCGATGCCATTTCACGTCGACCGGACAGGAGACGCGAAGGCAAAGCGCCTCATCTTCGACCGTGAAATTGCACAAGCTGGAAGGCGGTACGTCTACAATGTCACGGTAAGACATGCGACGTCACAAGCACGTACAAAAAATATCGTGCGACCACAGATTGTCGACGTTGACAACCATCACAGGTATTATCGACGTATACAATCGTCACAAGCGTAAGTTACGATTTCGTCATTACAGACATAGGGACACTTGAAAACCGGGTCCGGCGGATCCGCGTTAAAATACAAAGTAATTTCGCTAAGTTACAAGTACATGGGGACACACCCTTACCCTAAGTTCTGTAAGTTACAAGTACATGGGCCCGTACCCTTTCTTTCAACCTATTACGCTATAGTAGGTAGTGTTGGGTATCGGGTAGTTTCATATCGCGATAATCTCGATATTCGATATATTGAATATCGATCGAGGAAAGTCATCGATATATCGTACCGCGACCAACATAAAATATCGCGATATATATCGCGATATATTGAATTTTTTTTTTTTATTTTTTTTTAATATGTTGTTTTAGCGATAACGACATTTTTCTGAAACGCGACGTACGACGTGATTTTCGTTCCGTTACTTAAAAGGTAACGCCGCAAAATGTAACGGACGTAAAAGTACTAATACTGAAATACTAATAGATATAGTTATTTATTTAATACGTACGACGGTACATAACTTCACATATGAAAACTTGAAACCCACACTAATTTAGTCAAAGTATGATATGAAAAAAAAAAAATGCAGACTGTTCGTTTAAGGCAGGAAGGCAGGAATACCTACCAATTTGCAATCTCCAATCTGCAGGCAAATTGGTAGCAATTAGTACATTAGTACTTATCCATTTCCAGCGATTAATATTGTGCAAAGGTTGCAATTTTTGTTTTCTCCATGGATTCCCAAGAGATGGGAGGCAGCATGGGAGGTGAAGAGGATAATGACACTGAACTGCTTCCGGATATGGAAACAGTAGAGTTAGAAAATTTATCGGAAATTGCCGATCAATTTAGGGAAGCAAAAAAGGTTGTTCCAAAAAGAGTAAATTCAAAAGTTTGGCATCATTTTAAAGTCCTACATGATGGGAAGCATCCAAACAAAGCTTTTTGTAATCATTGTTCTATGCCAGTTGCGAGGGGGGAGTCAATGAGTCCTACCAATTTACTATCTCATTTAAAGGTTCATCATAAGAAGTTATTTGTAAGTGATAGGTTGAAAGAAATTGAAGAAAAGCGAGGAGCTTTGGGGGATTTCGTACAGCGAGGATCGGCAACATCCTTCAAAGATAGGCTCATTCGGTGGATAGTGTTAGACTACCAGCCACTAAGTGTGGTGGAGAGCCCTGAATTTGGAGAGATGATCAAGGGCTTGGCGCCAAAGGTGGCGATACCAGATCGACGTGGAATAATATCGAGAATGGAGGAGATCGAAATAAAGGTTCGTCTAAGTTTAGGGAAACTCTTGGAAGGTGAAACTTTGAGCGTTACCATGGACACATGGACTTCTTTATCAAATGAATCCTATTGTTCTATGACGGCTCACTTTATCAACTCAGAATGGGAAGTTCAAAATGTTTGCTTAGGTTGCTCTCCATTTCCTGGTAGCCATACAGCAGAAGCAATCGATGAGAAATTTAAGGAAATGTTAGGAGGATATAGTATTTCCGAGAAATTGGTGGCCGTTTGTGTTACGGATACAGCGGCTGCTATGAAAAAAGCAGGGAAATCCATGTCTTGTGATTGGCATGGTTATATGGACCATTTGTTGGAGCTAGTTACGGGAAAGTTTTTTAATGGTCCAAGTGTTGCACAACATTTGAAAAGTGCACGCAATCTTGTGGGATTTTTTCGAAGCTCATCGAGAGCAACTAATATCCTTAAAAATGTTGCAAGTGAAATAAAGTGAAGGTTTTACCACCGGATGAAGCCGCTAGGTGGTGGTCCACATACTCCACGCTCACTTTGATTTTGCATCTGAAAATTCCGTTAAATGCACTTATGACAACAATTGTACCACTAAATGCGAGGTTGAGTGAAGAGTCTTGGATGGTCATCGAGAGAGGTGTTGTTATTTTAAAACCTTTTATGGTTGCACAACGTGTGTTAGAAGGGGAAAAGTATGTGTCTTTGAGTTGGGTGCCGGTAATTGTCCACTCACTACTCAAGGGACTAAAAAAAATAGTGGAAGACACATCAAGTGGTTCATGTGATGATTTGGCGATTCACGCAATTGCGGAGACGATGCTAACCAATTTTGAGACACGATTCGGCACCTTTGAGTTAAAAACTCTACCGATGAAAATGTTTATTGCTTGTGCACTAGATCCAAGGACGAAAATCTTAGGATTTTTAACACCTCTAGAGGTAGATACGGTATGGCAAGAGATTGTGAACATGATGTTGGGTAAATTTGACATTGATGCCGAATTGATTGAAAATTGTGAGGGTGGTAGTGAAGGGTTGTTGATGGAAATCAGAAACAATTCAAATGAAAAAGGTGTGGATGAACTTGATGACGATGATGAGGATGACATCTTCAAAGCATTACAAAAAGATCATCCTATTTCCATGTCTTCGGTAAAAGAATCCGTTCTAAAACCTTCGAACACGGAACTAGCTCGAGATGAGTTTAAGGTTCATATGCTTCACGAAGTTCAATTTTACAAAGGAATAAGTGTTTTGGGACATTCAGAACACAATGGGGGAAACCCATTAAAGTGGTGGGACGAAAAGAAAAATTTGTTTCCGACATTGAGCTCTTTGGCTCGTATAATTCTTGCTATACCGGCCACTTCAGCTCCTTCCGAGCGAATATTTTCCATTGCCGGTCAAGTCAACACAGTCAAGCGAAACCGGTTGTCTCCGAAATCGGTTGAAATACTTGTTTTCCTCAAAGGTTCTTGGAAAGCAACGGAATCGCTCATCAATATTCGCGATGATAAAGAAAAGAATATTGAAATGGAGGAAAACATTAACGACAACGAGAACAATAAAGTTGTTGCTAAGAAACGTCGGAAAGAAACGGTAAAGGAAATTGGAGATTGGTGGAATAATTTATCCAACAAAAAATGATTTTACAAAATTATGTTTTTTAGGGAAGATTTGTAGGGTGCACGGTTATGAGTGTTTGATTTTCAGTTTATTAGTTGAGAAACATTAGATAATTTTGATTTGGATTTCAAATATTGGGAAGTTGGAAAATTATAAAATTCGGGATTTTGGGATTATGGGATAATTATGTGTTTGAATGTTGGAAATGTTGGATTATTCGCAAAACATGGACATGCCGGAGTTTAAAACCTCAAGGAATTTGATTTTTAATTTGAATAATTGCATTTTTATTTTTATAATTTTTATTTCTATTTTTATTAAATACTATTTGAAGTGTATAAAATGTGAATTTTAATTCTTGTTTTTAGGGGTTATTTTTTGAAGTGTTTGAAATGTGATTTTTGAATTTTATTTTTATGAATTATTTTATGAAGTGTACAAAATGATAATTTTAATATTATTTTTATTAATTATTTTTGGAAGTGTACAAAATGATAATTTTTATTATTATTTTTATTTATTAATTTTTTAAGTGTATAAAATGTGATCTTTTATTATTATTTTTACTCAATAATTTATGAAGTGTACAAAATGAGAATTATTATTATTATTTTTATTCATTATTTTATGAAGTGTATAAAATGTGAGTTTTTATTCTTATTTTTATTAATCATTAAATGAAGTGTACAAAATGTGAGTTTGTATTATTATTTTTATTTTTTAACGTGTATAAAATGTGAACTATTATTCTTATTATTATTAATTATTTTTTGAAGTGTACAAGTTGTAAAATCTTATTCTTATTTTTATTTTTATTAATTGGAGTAACTAGTGTCCTCAGCTAGTACTACTGGCAGCAGCAGTAGCACTGCCAGCAGTTAGTACTACTGGCAGTTAGTACTACTGGCAGCACTAGTACTACTGCCAGCAGCTAGTACTACGGGCAGCAGCAATAGCAATGCCAGCAGCTAGTATCACTGGCAGCAGCAATAGCACAAATGGCAGCAGCAATAGACAGCTATGGACATGAAAAAAAATCCTCTCAATTTTCAGTTTCCAATCATTTTTTTGTTTCCAAAACCACTTTGTTTTCGTTTCTCAGTTTCTGATTCTCAATTAATCAATTAACAATTTCCGATTCGCAGTTTTCGGTTCACAGTCTACGTGAAAAAAAAAAAAAAAAACATCCTCCACCACTTTCACAACTGTCCTTCTCTTCTTCAGAGAATTGACTAGCAATTTTTTTTTTTTTAAGGAAGCCTCGATAATTCGGCGATACGATATATCGGCAATTTATCGCGATTGTTTGAAATTCGATATATTGAAGCGATATATCAAATATCGGGTACCAGAAATTCGATATATATCGAATATTGGCAATGGGTCCTCGATACCCAACACTAATAGTAGGACCTAAAATGTTGTACGGTATATCAAATACATCATCATGGTACGGATTGCAAAGGAGTCCTTCCGTTCTTCGTACCTCGCGTGAACAGTTGTCGGCCGTTAGATCAGCTGAATCCGGTAGAAGCTACAGTTGGTGGCGGTCCGTGTACCTTCAACTCAACCGTTTTCTCCGTTAGCTCCCACCTTTAAGGAAGCACGTGTTTTGTCTTTATGCACGCACGATATTGGATACGTGAGTTCACGCATTTTAAGGAGCATATGGAAGTTCGAGAAGACACGTGCAGATCAGCATTCCATACGTCATTTTATGACGCTATTTAGGTGTACGGATAAACCACCTTTGAAGTCAACGGTCAGCATTAATACCAAATCTGTCACAGCACAATAAGACAAAATTGTTAGCTCTCGCCTTTAGTGTGTCACAGTCTTAGGTTTAAAACATAGTTCAAAAGTAGGCGTTTTTATGGTAGGCCTTTGGTAGGCGCACAAAACTTGGCACAAAACTCGCGCAGAGTAGTCATACTGTATGTGAGTGCGTTGTGCACACTCTTGTACGAACGTACGAATCTGACGTATCATCCGTTGTGCACACTCTTGTACGAACGTACGAATTTGACGTATCATCATAGTACAGCGCACGCCGCCGGACGATTTTTTTTAGCGAACTGACACGGCGTAGGATGACATTCCGCGGGAAAAAAAAGCGGACGTAAGTCCTTTCGTAATTAAATAAAAAATACCTCAAAACTCACGGAAAAATAAAAATTTGTCCGAATGTTTTTCAAAATTTAGACATGACGTTTAATTCTCTATTGATCGATGTGCAACTCAACCCTGTTACTATTATTTTTCATTTTGCGACCAATGCAATATGGGTCTTAAGGCCATATTGTATGTTTTGCGTACAATAGGCATATTGTATGGGCCTACTTTCACCTACTTTTGAACTATGGTTTAAAATGTCTAGGGCTAGTTTTTAGTGTTCCTATTGTTTGGTTTTTGTTTTTTATTTATGTTGTAGGTTTTTTTGTTTTTTGTTATTTAACCTTTATTGTGCTTTTAGTGAAAATTTAGTCTTTTATCTTTGATAGTCATCCACTATTTTGAGTTACAATAATGTTTTGTACTTTGATGGCATCGCGATTTTGGCAGTAAAATATATTCATAATAAGACGCAAATAGTGTACGTTATGTCAGTATCATCATCACGGTACAGTTAACAGCGGCATCCGTAAGGTTGTTTCACGTGACTAATTGTCACGCTGCTAGGGACCGGTAAAGTTTTAGTTAGGGCTCGTTGAAAGTCGTTGATGTCTTAACTGAAAACCGTACTTTTTTTTCAAACCGCTGTACCTTTTTCCCAATTAAGTGTGAACACCGTAACAGTAATAACTATTGAGCTGCATTCTCATGCAGAACAAACTACTTTTCTATGTTTTACTGTTATACGATCGTCGTCATTTTTTATTATTATTATTTAAGAGGATCTTATGTCCACTCGCATCGTTACTACACCGCGAATCGTTATTAGTGTCAAATTTTAATTAGTGTTGATAAAAACTTACCGTTATTAATGCTAATTAGTAGTGTTGTGTATCGATAAAAAATTCATCGCGATAACACCGATACCGATAGTTATCGGTTATCGAACGGTCAGAGGTCCCGATATATTGGTCTGAGACCAACAAATTCCATATCGGCGATAACTTAAAAAAAATATAGCATGCATACAATAGTACTTTATAACATACTGTATTATATTATCGACTTTATATAGCGTTGCATGCCACGTCTAAGAATTTGTTCCGTCGTTGTTTAACTGCGATTTATTACGGACAGAGCACATAAACGTTGGCCGGTTAACTGAACATAAATTTTACGGCAGTCTACGGAATTGTACCGACAAACTAGTGAACATGGAACAGAAAAAGGACGACGCACACAAAGTACAACGGACGCAAAATAACATTCTGCGCGTCGCCGGAATCGAACGGACGACTTGGAATGAGTAAACATGAGCGGACGGCCAGCGTGAGCGCCTGCATCCCGGAATGGCTCTTTTGGCAGCTTATGCCAAAAAAGCCGACAGATTGACACGTGGCAGGTCTTCAAGGAATATAGGGACAAAGCCATAGCGTCGGATGTGAAAGGTACATCGTTTTTACTGGATCCGTACCAAAACTGTATAGATCTCATGGCGGCTACTGTACTTTCTGTGCTTGTACAACTGTATAATACAGTGATCTGATTGGTAGATAGGGGTTGTGAGTAGGGCGCGTCCGGGGAATAACACTTACAGTTGAGTGCACTGCCCATACATTTATCTGTACGGTCCGTACATATATCGCCGATAGTTATCGATATCGGTGTTATCGCCAATAATAACCGATAAATATCGGTTATTTATCGGCGATAACACCGATAACGATATATCGTACCAATATATCGATTATCGGATACCCGAAAAAAGGCCCATATCGGTTATCGGCAAATCCTTACCGATACACAACACTACTAATAGCGATTCACAGTGTATTGCTGTGCTGTGTATCAACCAAATATCGGAGGCTTTTTGTTTACCATACCTAGGAGCAAAGGTCGCAAAAGTCAAAATTATAGATAACCGAAACCGACAGCTTTTTTTTTCAATATCTGAGTACCCGGCGCCCAACGGGTTATGTCACGCTCCTAAATTGTTAACCGTTACCCGAAACGCGTTTAAGAAAATAAAAGCTAACCGAAACTCAATTTCTCGCGAGTACCCGTACCCGCCCGTACCCGAAAAACTACAAATTGATGTCACATACTTCCACGATACCAAGAGTACAAAGTACAATAATGTTAGATAGTATGGACAGTACAAACCTTATTTTTTTTCGTTTTTTGCTTACTCGACCGTAACCAATTTTTTTTTTTGTGAATCACCCGCCCGAATCCGCCCGACCCCCCATGTTTGGCAACCGAATCTGTTCCGGATCTGACGCGAGCGGTCGGTTAACGGTCAGTTACGGTTTCGGTTGACCGTTTGCGACCTTTGCCTAGGAGGTTCGGACTCTCGGTCATAGTAGAAAAAACAAAATCATGTATACTATTAAAAAAAAAAAAAACCAGAATTTCAGGAACCTAAATTAGAGTTATATACTCTAATAACGATTTGCGGTGTACTTACTAGAGTTAACAACACTAATTCGGTCGTGACTTTTTCTGGCCGAAAATTACATAATAGTGTTAACAATACTTTTCAAGCAAGTGGACCAATATCTGCCACGTCACCTTTCTCTGAAGTAGTAAACATGTTGTAATTCTTCATAAAGACTAGAAAATCCTCTTCAGCCCTAAGAACGATTGGTCGTATAGCTTTACTGTACGAATTCATTATTGAAAAAATTAATGATAAGCATAATATCTGTTAGCAATACTTTTCAAGCAAGTGGACCAATATCTGCCACGTCACCTTTCTCTGAAGTAGTAAACATGTTGTAATTCTTCATAAAGACTAGAAAATCCTCTTCAGCCCTAAGAACGATTGGTCGTATAGCTTTACTGTACGAATTCATTATTGAAAAAATTTATGATAAGCATAATATCTCGACCACGTAATTAGTTTTTTTCAAAAGGCACAAGCAAAGTATTAAATTCACCCCTTAAAATCACTTCAAACACACGCCATTTTTCGGGTTAATTTCAAATTGTCTTCTAATTTCCTTCACATAATTTCAGGGTTTTTAAGGGTTTTTAAAGGTTTTCAGGGTTGTTTAGGGTTTTTAGCCTTATGAATCACAAACTTCCCATTTCTCTATTTGGAAAATTGCAGGTTAAAAAATTCACATATTGGAGGCATTTAATAATTTAGAATGGAGTAATTTAGTGTTTTATTATCACTATAATATAGACCTCATATTGTTTTTTTTTAAATATTTTTGATCCTAGCCATATTTTGGAGTAACACTAATATGCTGACGATAAAAACGTTTAAACAAAAAAACGTTCAAATTGTTATAAATGCAAAAGAAAAGTGTCGTATTAACAAATAAGATTATCTCAAAAAATGAAAGACACGAGCAAAAAATTCAATGGTAGAAGAAAACTGAATGTAATGACAATATTGTCAAAACATTCATGGTTTTTAAAAGGATATTTTAGGGGTTTTTAATTTTCCAGGCTTTTCAACCCTAAAAACCCTTTCATGATAATAATTAATGATACTTTATGATAATAAAAACGTATATTTAGAAAAAAAAAGTGTTTTTTTCAGAAAGTTGACAAGAAAAAAAAGTCATCTTAAAAATTATATATACGCATTTTTCCAGACTTTCGTAAGATGGACAAAAGAAAATAAATATATAAATAAAAAAGAATATAAATAAAAAAGGGCGAAGAAAAAAAAACAAACCAAACAAACAAAACCAAGAACCAAAAAAAGTAAATATCACCACACAGAACAACCCAAAAAAAAAAAGGTTTGAAAATAGGGTAAAAATAAATAAATTGATCAGAAATTTCATCTGAAACAACGGGAATTGAAATCGGTGGGGAGAGGGGGAAAGCCATATCTACTCTAGAAAAAAAAATTACCCCCTTCAAAAAACACAAAAAAGGGGAAATTCCTAAACAATCTCGTTTAGCAAAACAAAGAATAAAAAAATATGGTTAAAAAAGGAAAACCATAAATTAAAAATAAATATTAAAAAGCTGAAAACGAGTTTTCCAGTGTCAAATGGGAAACCCGTTTAAGTTTTTCAGCACATTATCTTCTTTCTATCCCTCTCCCTCTCCTTCTCCTCTCTCTCCCTCTCTCTCCCTCTTTCTTCAGACCTTCCCAATTTTCCCCTCTCACTCGTCTCCTCCACAATTATAATCCCAATTCTCCACTCTCCCTTACCTCCTTCCTCGCATTTCTAGCACACATTTTCCTCCCTCTTTCTCTCTCCCTCTTATCTCTCCCTTTCCCTCACTCTCATCCTCTTTCTCCATCTCTCCCTCTCTCCCCCTCCCTCTCCCTCTCCCTCTCCTCCTAAAGTTTTCCCAAAGGTGAACTGGTCTGTTATCAACTGCTTTTTTTTTGCTTTCGTTAAATATTTTTTAAAGCAGGTGATAACAGGCCCCTATGGACAGCTATTTGCAAAAAAATAAATATAAAATAAAAATATGTATAAAAATCGTAATCGTAATCTGAAATACCCATGGAAATTCTTCGTCTTCTCCCTTATGTATATATAGGTTTATTTATATAAATATCTGATCAATAGGACCTATACCTGCTGAGATCCATTTTGTATTCTGTTAAACCATAGACACTTAATTCCGTTCCGTTTTCATGTGTTTCCATTTCCGTTACCGTTTCTGTAAATCATCTGTAAAAAATCTCCCTCCTCTGAGACCTATGTTTGAGAGAGAGAGGGAGAACCTCTTGTCTCTCCCTTTCTCTCCGTTTCTTAGTCTCTAATTATTTTGGAGAGATTCAACTTTCGAAAGAAAGAAAATGGAAAAAATTTACACTATATCATCCGACCCTTTCACCTCTCCCTTCTCCTCTCCTCCTCCGTTCTTCCCTTTACTCTCCTTCGTCTCCTTCTTGTCCCCTTTCCCTGTTCCATTTTTTTCCGTTGAAACCAACGGCATTGGTCCGGAAAGCTTTCCCGAATCTTTTACGATTTTATCGGTCCACTGAAAAGTTCCCGAATAGTGTTGATACGACATTTCCGAATGGTTTTGAGAATTATTATTGTCGTCGAGAGTGGTACTGGGATTGCTCAAAGTTTCCGAATGAGAGGAACTGAGAACGGAGGCGCTGT
Organism: Zygnema cylindricum; assembly: GCA_037447655.1. Taxonomy (NCBI): domain Eukaryota; kingdom Viridiplantae; phylum Streptophyta; class Zygnematophyceae; order Zygnematales; family Zygnemataceae; genus Zygnema; species Zygnema cylindricum. The sequence continues at coordinate 274 of JBBHKE010000507.1, read as the reverse complement.
CTCGCACGGAACCTCCGTAACACGAGAGAGTGTGGCCGAGGTTTTCGACCAATGCCTTCGCGACGTCACGGATGGTAGGGCGGAGGACGGCTTGGTCCTGTGGGGAGTGAGGGAGAGGGAGAGGGAAAGGGAGAGGGAGGAGGGGAGGGGGAGAGGGAGAGGGAAAGAAAATGGAGAGGGGGGGAGAAGGAGTTTTAGTGAAGGGGACAATGGGGAGAGAGGAATGGAGAGTGAGACAGACAATTAGAGAATAAGAGAAAGAGACAGTGACACA
>JBBHKE010000505.1:37882-52948 GCA_037447655.1 Zygnema cylindricum | reverse complement strand
TTTTGTTTTTTTTTTTTTTTTTTTCTTTATTCTTTTTTCTTTTCTGAATACAGCTTTCCGATTTTGTTCCATTCTCCAGCTAAAAACGTCATTGTTATTATTTGAATCATCAACAAGACTTCACAATGGCTGCTCAGACAATGGCTCTCTCCCAGCTGTCAGCATCCAGTGCACCAGCCAACTTGTTGACTGCAAGTGGCCGTCGAAGTGCTTCCTCTGTCAAAATTGGAGCTCCTAACCGCACCGTGAATGTTCGTTTTTTTCCTTATAACCATGTTTTATGCCAATTCGGGTTGTAGTTTTCATTAATTTCAGATTGAATTAATGTTTACATTCTCTGTTTTCAAGCATGGTTTCTATTTACCAAGGATTCTTGAAAATGTTACTTTTGCACACTTTTGGCTCTATTATCTTGCCAGCTGAGTTCCAAACTTTTGACCTTCCCCTTTCAGCTTTAAACGAGATTTTGAGATATAAATTTCTTATGCATGAAGTTCATTGAGAATAATCTATGGGAGAAGTGGTGATGGTTTAAGAGCCATCCTCCAGAGAAGGACAGTCGATGTTTATCATGGAGGTAGATAAACTGGAGCGCAGTACCGCATAGAATAATTCATAAACTTACGATCTTTTAGCAATGTGATGGTTTACCAACGAGGTGCAAGTGAAAACGAGCTTGTCAGTTTCACAGCCTTAAAAGGTCGAGATCGCGAATGATTGTGTATTTATTTGTTTCGAACTTTACAGCCCTTTTGTCTTATACTTTTTAATTGTTGTTGTTTGTCCAGGTTGTGCGAATGGAGGCAGCCTCAAACTCAGAAGATTCACAGGTAAGCATTTGAAAAAAAATTGAAGCTGAATGGTTTTTCTTAGCGAATCTGCAATTAATCATCTCAGAGAGAGGAGTTAATCAATTCCTTTGTTCGTAAATGGTTAGTCTATGGATCTGAGACTTTTTCATGAATACTCTGTCACATTTTTCTGTCTGAGAACGTGTATGTCCCTTTATTTCTTGTTTTCCATTTGTACTTTCAGAAATTGACTAAGCCATTGCATTCAACAATACTCTATATATTCAATATTCTTATATTTGTGCTTTCAACGCTGATAAGCCACTGTTTTTGTCTTTTGTGTACAGTCTTTCACAAAATCTATTGTGAAACACACGGCGACTCTTGCAACAATCGCGGCAATCAGTTTCAGTCTTGGAGGAGTTGATCCAGCCATGGCGGCCCTTTCTGCTCGACAAGAAGGAAGAAATGCAACCTTAGAAAATCTTAACACTGTGAAAGACGCAGCAGAAGGAAAGTTTGGTGAAACTGCTGAGGCTCTCAATGGTTTGGTACCAGAAGCCCCAGGATTTGCTCGATCATCTGCCGAAAATATCACCGGAAAGGCAAATGAGCTCAAGAGTCAAGTGAGTAAGGCAGGAGGAAAGGTAGAAGAGCAAGCTGATAAAATTGGGCGAACCACTCAAAAGGTGGCAGGTGACTTGGCTGTAAAGGCTGACGCAGATGTACCTCAAGAAGGTACAGTTGTCGGTGGAGCTCCAACTCCAGATACTGTGGCTCGGTCAACCCAGAAGTTGGTAGAAGAGTATGGGAGAAGGGAGGAAATCGGAGGACCAAACAAGAACGAAGAAAAATTGAACAACTTGTTTGGAAATATATTTGGGGGTCCTGCGAAGGAGGCGAAGGAGCAGGTTGGTGAGGCCTTTCAGGAAGGAGTGGAGGGTGTTAGGAGCCAGCTCCTTGGACAGTAGAATTCTCTATACTACTTGAGTGTATATAGTGTAAGAGTGAGTGATTTGGGCATCTTTGCCTAAAACTGTATTCTGGCGTGTGAGCGAGAGTGTACAAGTTTTGTGAGCTTTGTTTCGTTTTATGAGTGCACAAGATTATTCTAGAAATGTCGAAAGACAGCTATGGATAAACTACTTGTGCAGTGCGAAAAAACGTACATTTTGTGTAATAGTTATGTGTGGCTTAGTTTTTTTCACAGCTTTTCAAAACAATGCCCACATAAAGAATGGGACAATGTATTTTCTCTTTTTTTATTCCAATTTCTTATGTAATTTGGAGTTCCAAGCAATGTAATATTGTTGTGAACGTGTAATCCTTGAAATGGAAAAGGTGTTTTTTTATTTGGACAATTGCTTAAAACTTCTGGATGGATGAAATTTACAATGTAGTGTCCACTTTCAGATGCTCAAAATCAGTTTTGCAATTATCTTTTTCTTTAAGAGCTGAAACTCACAGAAAAATTTCATACATGATCAAGGTTTTTGAAACAGTGACCTCGATATTTTTCATTTTTTTCTCATTACAATGGGACAAGGTACAGAACCGTAAGAACCAGGAAGCTTAGCACGTGTTGGAATAAAAATAAGTAAATTATTTTGTTTGGGTATACTAACTTGAACCGCTCAAAATGGAATTAAAGATGAATTATAATTTAACTTCCGAAAGTCCTAAAACAATTTGCTAAGTAGTGTCAAAGTGAACAATCTCGCAATTGCATGACATGATATAATTTGTGCCATCACGCATTGCTGGAATTTCTACTTCTTTTAATGATTTTTTTTTGGACAACTTGTTTAATTTGTCAGAATCCCTATGTTAACATCAACATAAACAATTGGATAATTTCAATCAATCATTATTTGGATTAGTATTAACATTTAAATGATTGAACTTGTTTGACCTGCATTTCCAGTTCATAGAGGTGGAGCTTGCGGATTCAAGAACTGTGTGCTTCACACTTTCTACTTACAATAATGGATCAAAGATTTTAATTAGCATTTACTGCTTAAGGATTCACTCAGAGGCACCATACTTTTCAATTGCAAGTTTGTGTAGCAAAAAATGCAAGCTGTTATGTTGTGGGCAGCCTATTTTGTCATTGTAATTTAGCTTCTATTAAACTATTGGATGCGCAGAAAATTGAAATTTTCATCTTCCAATTTCATACAACAATCGGAAGACATGCAAGTGATTCTGTTTCCCTTCCCATTTTTTAGACTTCAGTTGCAAATCTTTCGTACCTCGGCATAAACAAGATGTTTGACTTTGCTATCACTTAAACTAAATCATGAATCAATAAATAAATATAAACATACAAAGAGATGACTACCGTCTGAAACACTATTTCACCTAACACCCCTCCATCCAAAACTGGCCTCTAAGTTGACCTTTCCAAGAGACTTCTTGGGAGAGTGCTCGAAAATCTAATCACAAGGAAAATTCAAATAATTTCATAGGGCTTCAAAGTAACTTTTGAAAATTTGAGCGACATTTGCAAATATGACACGTGTGATGAAATAATATTTTATCACAGCCATACAAAAAAATTCGAGAATCCGAATAGAAAAAAAAAAAAAAAAAAAAGCCACAACAAGAAACAGAACGAATTTTCCAAGAGCTCCTCAAAAGATGCCATTTTGAACGAATTCAAAAAATGAAATTATTTCCGGCATGAAAAATGAAAAACGCCTTGACTTTTACAATTCCTTTCTGGCTCTACAGGCCAACAAAAAAAAAAAACACTACTACTTTAACATCGAATATATAAAACGGAACGGTGGAAATTGGGCATACAAAAATACAACCTCGTAAAATGGTTCCTATCCTTGGGAGTCAAATCCTTTTTATGTACAACACCTAGCTTACACATTGCCCTTTAACATATAAATCACCCGAATAAAACCTTTGTAAATATAGTGATGATGTTGGCGATTATAAGGGGCACTGCATTCATCATAAAATGATTGTTAAGTAAACAATCTTTCTTACAAGAAACAGGAAGAGAGAAAAATGAATGGACAAACAAAACACTCCCAAGTCATGCACGCAGAGTCAATAATTTTGTCATAGAGTTGCATGTTATTGATAGAGACGAATAGTTTGTAATTTAGTCGAATAGTTTGTAATAGAGTCGAATATTTTGTGAAAAAGTCAAACATTTGTGAACAGAAAACAGCAAAACAACAAAAAAAACCAGAAATATAAAGTAAAGTAAAGTAATGCAAGTCACAGGATTCAATGACTTTGTAACATATGGCATACCTCGTAGGTATTGAACAGCGTGAAGAAGTCCAATAATTTGTCCTTTTAAAGGAGATATCCTTCCAGTCGACATCTCGTGAAAACCCCAACCATCTGTTCCCCTCAATTTTCAGAAATGAGCCAAAAAAAAAAAAAAAAACTAAGTCAAAAAGGATTGTAATGGGCCCACATGAACACAGCATAAACATATATTTCACCAAAAATACTGTGGCATTGATTTTACTTAGGATATAAGCATGTACAACTGCGAAAGAGGCACAATGGATGTTGATAGTCCAAAATAAGCATTTGAATCATTTCACCGTAAACCACACTAATTTAGGTGTGGGCATTCTGGCCCACTTGGACATACTCCAGATTAGCTCATATGTAAACACTTGGTTCCAATTTCACTTTGCCGGTCACACTTATTAATGTGTGGGCATTCAATTTCCGTACACTGCCAAAATCCAAAAAAGTTTCAATTCATTCCTAACTACATCACATGTCGCTACTGAGTAAAGGCTTTTTCCGGCCCCTTAAACCCAATTTTATCTGCGTATATTAGTCCTTCATCAGAACCTCGCCATTGAAAAATATTACATTTACCTTCCGGTTTATCACTTATAAATGAAAATCCAACAAGTGTGCACGAAGAAAGACGAGTTTAATAGGAGGAAAACATCCACTCTAATAGCGATAGGCTGAATTTCCTGTTCCTCAGCCACATTCTTATGTGTGGGCCATTCAGGCATTACTTTGTATGGAAATTCAGTCTTAATTATGGGTTATTATACACTAAACTTATCCAAAAAGGCCTAAAAATCCAAAAAGGAGTGCTATTTTGCTTCTGCCTTAACACACAACACCAATGCTTTCTGAGACCACACATATCCTTAAATAATTAAATAACATTTTACTTTCCCATTTTCCAAAAAAAATCTGCTAAGTTCCATAAAGGTGACATAGCTCCATGTAAGCCTGCGTTAGGTTAGATTTTAGGGTGGACAGGGAATTGAATGGACAAATTAAGCGTATGGTTTCCTTGAATAGTAAGATTTCAACAATCGTTGCGGACTACGATCAATTTATGTCCCATTTGACAATGATCCACACTAATTTGTGTGTTCTCTGTTTGTGTTCCTTTATGTGTACACCTCATTTAGGATGGCCCCAACTGATTTTTGAAAAACACCAAATCTTACAACTGGTAACTTTTACCCTAAAAATTCATTAATTTATTGAACCAATGAAAAGAAAAATAATATCTCTTAAAACTGTGGTGTTTAGGGTCTGTAAATCCTAATTAATACCTACTTCAACGGCCACTGTTTTCCGCAAGTTAAACAATTAAACTTGTTTGAAAAAGGAAAAAAAAAAAAAAAACATTCCCTTAGTACAAGTTTCGGTGCATATATTCTATGTTATGGAATTCACCAAATTTCATGAAATAGTGTGATGTCTTAAACAGTCATGGCGTCAAGATAAACTAAATAAAAGCACACCAAAAAAAAAAATACGATCAGAACAGGGTCTAGATATTAGATCAAAATACTGCATAAAATAGGTTAAAAATAAAGTTTAAACAGGTCAAAAAAACGTCTCGACCGGGGAATAAAACGTGTTCAAACAATGGAATTAGGTCATGAGAATGGTTAACAGGGACACAAGAAACCCTAAACTCACATGGCGCCAAAAATCGATCCTCGTTAAGAACTGCCAGCGCATTTATAACGAGCAGAATCGACTCCACAAAGCTCCAAATAGACATCTTGCGAGGCGCTTCAGGAGGCCGCCACGTGGCGAACCAAAACGAAACGAAATGAAGCAAAACGAAACGAACTAAAGTCTAAAGGTGAAACACGAAGAGAGACGACAACTGATACGGTGCAGTCAGGCAGAAAATTAGGGTTTCAGACTTTCAGGCTTTCAGCCTTTCAGGCTTCTTGGGGGAAGATAGCTGTACGGTAAACTGAAAGTCGTCGGGCAGTTGGGCTGAAAAGGTACGAGGTTGAAGTTACCGTATCACTCTAATTCGAGTGATCGTTATTTTGACCCAAAATCATAAAATTAGTGTTAATATAGTTGTGTGGTCCATAATGAGCCGCATGGTGCGACGTAGTTTAGTGTGGTAAATCCTAAAAAAAATCAGCGCTAATTATTAGCCAACTCGAGTATTACGAGTTTACAATGCACGTACAAACGAGCATTCATGTTGTACAAGTAGGATATTAGAAATAATCGAGATGTAAATTAGGGCAAAGCACCTCACTGGAGGCATCCTTCATTTAAATAACACCGCAGTTTTTCTGTTTAGTTGTACATTTTGTTGGCAGGTTTACAGCAATGCCTGCTTGAGTTTCATATCAACGAAGTTTCCATTTTGGATGGCAATCCACAAAGAATATTATCATAGAAAAAACAGAAGAGTTCACGTAGGACACTTTCCCTACCAATATCCAACATAAAAAGCTTTGTTTGTTGCTACTCTTCAAAGACGATTGGTGTTCTTGTAGAAATGTTAAAAGATGCTAAGAGTTATAGCAAGAGAGTAGCGACAAAGAATCGTAGCAACATCCTGAAAAAGAAAAATGTGACAAAGGTCGTGTTCCTCGATGTCAATATACAATCTTCATGGATAAATCATACTGAAGACTCAATAGTAAAAACAATACACGAAAATTGACAAATGGCTCGTGGTTCACACACTTAAAATGGTGCATAATATTGTCAATTGGTTATGGGCATTCATAATTGGCCACACAAACCTTGAATGGTAACAAGACAAGATAATCTTGTCATCCTTCAAAAAGAGAAAAAAAATGTTAAACATTAAAATAGGCATGTGCCACAAAATAGCGCCATAAAACAAAAAAATCATTTAAGTATCTACCATCTTTGAACACTACCTGCAACAGTACTAAAACACTATTTAAACATTTTGGATAACTGTACACAATCTGGAAACTTGAAGCCAAAGCACATTTGTGCTTTTGAACAATTAGGGATAGACAGATTTCCCAGCATTAACAATACTTTTGTACGCGTATTTTCAGTTTCGTTCTCGCTTTTCCTTTCTTTTGTTTCCATATAGTCCAATGGTCTACCATCCCGCATTTTTTTATAGAGCTTGTTATATTGACATTCAAATGTAGAGTACATGACAACTAAGTACAACATCAGATGGACGTCCAATGCCATCGATCCTCCTCGTGACCAGAAGGTTATGGAATTTTGATGAGACTTCTATATCGACTTCCACCACTGTACAACCCCTTCCAATTACATACAATTTTTTGTCCAAACCGACTAACTTGCAAGGAGGACTTAGGAGAGAAGGAGAGAGACGGCCAATAGGTTTCCAAACATTCTCTTTGCCGTCGTACTCCATTAATTTTATCCCTCCAACATGTTCCACCATGAATAATCTCCCATCCACCTCAACGGAGGCTCCATGCCATCCAGTTGCCATTTGACCTTCATCATATTCCCACTTCTTCAATTCGAAATCATATGCTTGAACATAGGGCCTCGGATCTGTATGTACGCATCGGATGTGAGAAACGTGGAGTTTCTTAATCCAGACAACTGCATCTTGTAGGTCACCGTCATCAAGAAGGTCATCTGCACTCGACCACCTGAGAGCGGTAGGAAAGAGGGAGAAGAGATGGAGTGGTAGGAAAGAGGGAGATGAGGGAGATGGGAGTATCAGAGTGTGATATTGTAGCTTGGTGTCATATTTCGCAGGTCATTGATTTTCAACATGTCCAAAGACTGCCTTGAGACAATAAACCAGCAAATATCTCAGCATACACAGGCTAGTCATAATACAGGTGACACAAAAAACACAGACCTAAAGTCATGATAACCCTAAAACAGTGGATCAGCAGACTGAATCACAGACTGCATAGATTCTTTGCTCCCTTAATTCCTTCTATCATAAAACCACACCCTAAATTGTCCATACAATCCCTCATAGAAAAATGGCTTTATTCGTTCCCAGCAACAGCCAGCCTTTAAGGATGTGCATCAATCCTAACTCATATCGTTCACTCAACTTAGTACATATTCAATGTTGCGTCTCAACAAATAAACCTTTTCAAAGGGAAACAGGCGAAAAGTGAGGAAAGAAACATATGTCTTTGTGGATTACCTATTCTCTTGTGGATGATAAACTTCAACTGAAGTAAGTGATCCCGAAGAGCTTGTTCCCAGGCCTCCAGCAATAAGTATTTGACCATTTAAAACACCACCCATAGCATAGCAACGGCCATTTTCCATTGGTTCAGCATCAGTCCACTTATTAGTGACAGGATTGTACCTGTCAAGGAAAAGAGGATGATCAGTCCCATCATACCAGTCCCAAAGTACCTCGATCCCAAATAGAACATCTGCTACGGAGGTAAAAAAAAAATAGCGGAAGAAAAAATAAAACACACAGACGAGAGGAAATTTCTAATGGAAAAGTCATAGCCTGATGTAACAGACTAAAAATCGTAATAAATGGACAAATGAGAGTGCATTGATGGGAGTTAAATTAGTTGCAGTATCAACATATAATATAATCAATAAACATTAATGACGTGGAACCTACATTTGTTTAGATCTACCTAACAAAAACCAGCCCGTTTATTGCTTCATGCTATCACATTCTCCATTGATCTAGTCCCAACCCCCTACCAAAATAGCACTGTCAACCTCTATAAGATAAGGTGCGTTTTATGAACCAATTGTTCCTTACTACTACATTAGAAAACAAGGACAGCTATATACATATCTTCAAATTCTCCAATCACATTTCCCTGCGAAACTACACTGCTCATCGCTATTAGAGTTAAACAACCTGATTCCAGTGTGTGTTTTTTTGACCCAAAATCATAGAAGTATGTTAATAACGTTAAATAGTTAAGTAGCCCATAATGAGCTCCATCATCAACCATTATTTGGTGTAGTTGATACTAATAAAATGTTAACGCCAAAATCAGTAACTCTAATAGTGATGGATGGTGTAGTGCTCTAGTAAATTCATTACGACCAGCAAGAGAAAATGAAAAGAGGATACAGAGTCAGCTAGAGCAGTACAAAAACAACTGCTGCTTGAAGGGCAAGTGGCCTAAAGAACGAATAACTTTGATCAAGACTTTGCAGATTAATGAATATCCCTCTTAAATCACAAAAAAGGTACTTCACAATCTCGTTGAAATTCAGCATAAAAAACTTACTGCAATCACAACCGATTCTAGGTTTCAAAACAAAGGTGGACTTACAAAAGGTGCCACCTTACAAACATCTGCAATTTTTGAATGGTTACTTTATTGAAAACCAGAAGGCGGCAAGGAACGAGTTAAAACTAACCAAAGAGCACGCTTTTTCGCAACCATCAACATAGAGTCATCAACCGTAGCAGAGCCAATGCGTCCTTAACTTCACATTCAATTACACCAACATCTTTTGATAGTCATCCAAAAGCTATTTCTGGCTGTCACCAGAACACCAGCAAAGCCAGCAAACAGCATCCACGCATAAGAAAATCCTCACCTGAAAACCTCCCTTTTAGGAGGTTTGGACAAACCAACTCCGCCCATTGCATAGAGCATTCCATCACATGCTTCATAGAAGACACCGTATAATCGGACCACTTCATTTGGCATTCTGGCTACTGAGTGCCATTGCTTTGCTTTTGGATCTAAAGCATGCCATGAAAGCTGCTCACTTGACTCTCTCGCTAACACGTATATCCAGCCTTCTACAATTCCGGTTTGACGTCGGAGCCTGTAGTATGTAGGACTCTGCAAAAACAGAAACAAAAAAGGTCGAGGAAAAAGATGGAATCATGAATAAAAAATGCACACTACAGAAATAAACATATGCCGTCAAAGCCTGTCGTAGGACTTTGCAAAAAAAAAAAACATGCAAAAACAGAAAAGCACAACAGTTCGAAGAAAAAAATATGAATAAAGAAAGCCACACTTAAGAAATAAACATATCAAACAACAAATACACAATACGAAAAGAGCAGCAGAAAACCAAACATAAAGACGAGAGATCACAGCATTACCGACAATACTAAAGACCTTGGTTCAACAAAAACAAATGTATACAAATTTAAAACGAATGTAGGATTATTGAGCATCTTCAAGAGAGCCTGCATTTCTATGACCAGAGGATAAGAAGACCCTCAGTGACAACTAAAGCCACTCGTGTGGAAAATAGGTTCCAATTTACTACCAAGAGAACAGTACAACCTTTCTCTGTTATCGCACCTCAAGGAAAAAAAAAGAGGTAAGCGGTGTTCAGTCTGCGTTGAAAACTTTATCGGCAATAAGACTTCTAAATCATTATAACCTGTGAAGTGTATTCATAAATATCAGTTTACTCATCACATAAGGAAGTTACTAACAATGGTAGATGCTTCGCAAAGAGGATCGCAAAGACCCGATCGCTATTAGTGTTATTTAGTGTGTTTTCATCGCCAACCGTTGGATTTTTTTTCCTACGGAGCAAAAGCAAGCTATTGGTCTCACCTTTTGATCTTGATGTCACAATTACAAAAATCAGAAAACTCTGTGATGAGAAAAACTACTTTTGAGTTTTTTAAATATGTTTAACACTAATAGCGATGGGCAGTAAAGTATACTAACTTGAAGAAAAAAGTACTAAAGAGAGATAAAAGAAATGTTTAATACTAATGGCGATGGACAATGCAGGATTTACTCACTTCAACAAACCCATTCCATCTTTTGCAGACACGCCGTGCTTCTTTATGATCTTTTCGAGAGATACGAAGCAGGCATTGTACGGCTAAATCGTCAGGAAGGCCAGGAATAAGAGAAGGTTCCTCCGCAGACGATTGGACGACCATCTTCACCACTCCAGTTTCGACAATCTCATGAAAAACGTGACATATGACTATGGTTCTTTTGAATCATAAAGTTCCAAGACAGTTTTGGTTAGAGGCAAGTACGATTTGAAGTATGACTGAGAGTGTCGACAGTTTAAACAATCGAAGCAGCAGAAGGCACTCTCTCGAAAGCTTGAAATTTGGAAATATGGATGTGAATGGGAGATGCAGCAAGGAGCAACCCTAAACATGTGCATGATGAAGAATGTGATGGTTAGAATCAGTACATGGACGCAATTGAAAAGTCGGTACTGTAGTGATGCTGCTTCTGCAAAATTCGTACTCCGAGCTGTCTTTACTATGAACTGTTTTGTCCTAAACTGTGGATATCCGTACGAATTAAGTTATGGATATTCGTAAATTTTAGACTGTAGATATTCGTGCGTTTTAGACCGTGGATATAGTGCAGTTTATAATTCCAGATTCAGTACAGATTCCGACACAGTATTTACAGGATTTCGTGCGTGTTTTACTAGAAGTGCGGTATTCAACACCCGATTAATCGGGAAGCCAATGCCCAACCGCTCCGTATCGGATAGCATCTAATGCAGAGTGAAGGTGCGAAATTTTAGAATTTTTCGATATCGATGTGATATGTCGCTTCGATGCATTGTGATCGTCCCGAAAAATTCAGGAGACAGAGGTGAGAAGTACAGTAAAAAAACGCCTGGGGGCGTTCTTTATTGTTTTTTAATTTTTTAGCCGGCACCGAAGGAATATACGAATATACAGTTTGTGTGCTCTGTGCAATTTTTGTTTTCTGTTCACGTTCAACAGCCAGTTCGTACAGGGCGTGGCGCAAAAACAAAGCATGTGTGAACAGTTTAACCTTTTTATGTGATCTCTTAACTGTTCTCAGTTTCACGCGTCGACAAGACCGTTTTTAGCATAGATACTTGAAAATTTACAGTGAAGTACTGTACACCGCGAATCGTAATTAGAGTAAATTACTCTAATTCGGTACTGTACTGTACTGCAGCTGTTCGTTTTTTACATTCCCATGTTGTACGATGCCATGAATTCAGATGCTTCCATCGGGCTTTCTTAATAAAACTATAGGCTAGAGAAAATCGTGCGAATCTGTTCTCACATGTTCAAACGTCGACAGTGTGAACACACAATGTAACGGCGACACTCGTGTGAATCGAAATTAGGGTTATGTATGGTAATTTATAGTAACCTTATGTCGGCTTAAGGTCATAGAACCCCAAATAGCGTAGATAACACTGCTTTTTTCCCTACACGAGTAATTTCTTCACTAATAATGATTAACGGTTAAATATTTTGTGCCGGGCAGTCAGTTTTGTTTTTGCCTGGAAACAGTTTTGTTTTTGCCGGGAAGTCAGTTTCGATTTTTGCCGGGGAGTCAGTTTTGTTTCTGCCGGGAAGTCAGTTTTATTTTTGCCGGGGAGTCAGTTTCGTTTATGCCGGGCAGTTAGCTGCCTTTGCTTCTTGGCCGCCGCCGTCGTGAATTTTGCGATTCTGGCAGTCAGTCTTTTATTCGGCCACGGATACTTAGTTAACATAAGTTAGATAAACCTTTTCCGTTTGTGCTTAGTCATCCGTCCGATTACACGAAGGTGCAAAGCTATCGACACGTGGGGTCGCTGGAAACATTGGATGCGTATCGGGACCCATGCACTGCACATCGAGAAGTCGCATCGGTGCATCAAAAATCAGTTTTACATATTTTCTAAAGAGGCTAGAAACATCACTTAATCTAACAGTTAAGTGATGTACGCGTCGCATCAAAGGTCACGAACAGTGATGCTAGCATAGGTCACCGCCTGTTTTATTTTTATTCACATGCGGGAAATATTCGAGTAACACGTGGCGACCGCTTGTTAATTGCATGTAACGTATCGGTGGTCCTTTGTCACCACTTCAAGGCGTGAACTTCACCATGCGACAATCATTTTGTCGTCTTTCCACTGTCCTTTTTGATCACGCGACTGCAACAAAATATAAATTCGACAAGTATAATGTGACATCACTAGTTGTAATCGTGCGTAAATCCCTATCTGCCACGTAGCACAAGATGGTAATCTAAATTGGCTGCGTCGGCATACTAAAAACGAATGGTCTCACAAAAAAATTGCCATCGTGATGACGTCGCTAACAGAAAAATCACGTGAGACAAACCGTTTGTCGCCACACTAATCCGCTCCGGGACATGCCACGTCGGATGTTCACACGCCGAAATCTTTGATTTGTAATTTATTTGTCCTTTACATTGCGCGCCATATTTTTCTACGCTTTCCGCACGTTACAGCTTTAAGTGCGTTAACTTTCAGTTAAACACGTTTTTACAACCTAAAACCGTTTATCCTCCCGTTTTTTTGTTTTTCCCAACCTTCAAAAGTTTTCCCACACCTTTTCCCCACACTATCTGCCTACTTCTGACCCAAAAAACGTACCACTTCTAAGTTAAAAAATTTCGTTCACGCGCGCAAAATTCAAATTTTCATTTTCGACTCTTTCATTCCCGCGCTTTCCCACAAAACGCCAATAAACGACAAAAAAACACGTCTCCCCGACAAAAATGATGTTTCCCAATCTCCTTTCCCCGCCGCCCCCCACCGCCCCCCCACCGACTATCTGACAAACCCTAGACGACTGTACGGACGCCCCTAAAGTCAACGACAAAAGTATCGCCGACGCGCGTCCACCCTATCTCAGAAAATGTCAATCCTCCGTACAATCCTCCGTACAAAACCCCCCTGCATGCCTTGCCACCCACAAATTCTGCGCGCCGAAACATTCTCCACCGTTCGATGGTTGCACGCGCCGTTTGCCCGTAAAATTAGTTTTTTTAGCCTGCCCGAACGTCGTAACGTAACGCCGCCGTGAAACCCTCTCTTCCGTTCGATTTTTTTTCCGCGCGGCTTGTCCGTCCGAATATTATTTTTAGTCTGCCCGTAGTCTGCCCGAATGTTGTGACGTTACGCCGCCGTCCGAAAGCTTTTCCTCTCCTTCCCTCGCCATAAAGTCCCTCCCCTCCCCTCGCTCTCTCCCATCTCTCTCTCTCGCCTCACCAGACTATTGACTATCGCTTGACATCACCTCTCTCTCTCTCTCTCTCTCCCTCGCTCTCTCACTTCAAGATGTATCCCTCTCGCCCCCATTTTCAAAGGAGACAGTCTCCCTCCTTCTCTCCCTCCCCCATGGCCGGAGCCGCCTTCCCTCTTCCTCCCTTCAATCGGTTTCCAGTGCCTTCTCCAGCCATGGGATTTCCTCTCCCTCTCTCTCCCTCTCCTATGGGAGCCATGCCTTTTTTGTTTCCCAAGCCTTGTCCTCCCAATATGAGGAGAAGCCACGGAGTCCCAGCCTTCCCTCCTCCCCCCCCTATGGGGCCTCTTCCCTCTCGCTCCCCCCCTGCCGCAATCAAGGGGAAGGGAAAACAGGCGGTCTCTCCCTCCACCCCCCCTTCAAGTGGGAAGTTATCCCCTCCCCCCTCTTCGGGCGCCTCTTCCTCCTCCGGATCCAAGGAGTCACCGCTTCCCTCCTCCCCCCCTTCCTCCTCTGTCCCCCTCGGGGTGCTTCTGTCCTCGGTTGCGACCGGCCGCCCTCTCTCTCCCTCTCTCTCTCCTCCCCCCCCCGGGGCTTCCGCCGCCCCTTCGACTTCAGTTGTCATCTCAGCCCCTTTGATGAAAGGCCTCGCTGTCCCTCCCTATCCCCGGACCCCACTGTGTCTCCCTGCTCCCCCTGTGGTTCTTCGTCTCCCTGCTCCCCCTGTGGTGCTTCTTCTCCCTGCACCGCCAGTTGTTATCCCTGCACCCCTCTGTCCCCCGGCAATTATTTATCGCCCTGTCCCCCCCTGCAACCCGGCTGTTATTTATCTCCCTGGGCTTCCCTTCCCCCCAGTTGTTATTTATCTCCATGGGCCTCTCTGCCCCCCCGCTGCTATTCATCTCGCTGTCCCTCCCTGTCCCCGGGCCCCACTGTGTCTCCCAGCCCCTCCTGTGGTTCTTCGCCTCCCTGCTCCCCCGGTGGTTCTTCGCCTCCCTGCTCCCCCGGTGGTTCTTCGCCTCCCTGCTCCCCCTGTGGTTCTTCGCCTCCCTGCTCCCCCGGTGGTTCTTCGCCTCCCTGCTTGGTGGCCCCCTCGTCCCTCCGCTTCTTGGT
>JBBHKE010000505.1:0-37872 GCA_037447655.1 Zygnema cylindricum | reverse complement strand
TCGCCTCCCTGCTCCCCCAGTTGATATCCTTGCCCTCTTTGCCCTCCGGCTGCTATTTATTTCCCTGCCCCTCCCTGCCCCCCGGCCCTTCCCCGCCCCCAGACACTTTCCTTGCCAGCCTCTCCCCCTTCCCCTCCCTCTCCTCCGCTCCCTTCTCCACCCTCCCCCCCGTCCCTTCCCTCCCCTCCCTCCACCCCTTCACCCCGCAAATTTTTTCGCCTCTCCCCTCTGGCCCTCACTCTGGCCAGCCTGTCACTGCTTATAATCATGATTCCTTCCTGTGTTTATTTTTCGGAGCTTCCCTTCCTCTCCCTCCACCCCACTTTCCCCAAATCCTATCCCTTAACTCCGTACGTTTCAGCCACCCCGACTCTCGGATCCTCCCCTTCCCTCTCCCTCTACCCCACGACGTGCCAAGGAATCCCACAAACTTACCTCCCTTTCAGTTTCTTTACCTCTCCTTCCCCTTACCCCCACCACCCACCCTACCTTCCTCCGTACCACATTGAGTATGAGATTCCGCATCAGATTTCCTGTCAGACTGAATTTTTATCCCTCTACCCCTCCTGTCACCCCCCCTACCAAACCTCCGTAGAGATCCCTTCCCACCCCACATTCCAGATTCCACACCTTCCCTCCCTCCACCCCCTCTACGAGCTCGGAGATAAGCTTCCCTGCAAAGAAATCGGGCAGGAAATCGGGAAGGAGATCTCGCACGGAATTCCAATTCCGCACGAAATTCCAATTCCGCACGAAATTCCTGTTCCGCACGAAATTACGCAAAAAAAATCGGATAAAATTTTGGACAAAATTTCGCAAATCGACGAGCTTTTGGGGATTTTAGAAAAAGAAAAAAAGAAATTAAAGGAGGATTTGGAAAGGATCAGAAGTGAGCTCGAGGAAAAGGAATAGTAAGTTTTTTGTTTTTTTTTTTTTTAATGGCTTTTTGTATTTTTTTTTTATGATGAAAAAAAAAAAAAAAAAGGGCTCAAAAAGTACAAGCAGACTAGAAGAAAAAATGAGTTTGTTTTTGTTTTTGTTTATTATTTTGTTTTTTTTTTAATTTATGATTTTTTTACTAACTTTTTGTATTTTTTGTGTTTTTTTTATGGTTTTTGAACAGAAAAACCAGTTTCATACTTGAACAAAAAAAGATGTTTTTCAAAAAAATGGAAAAATCTGAAATATTAAAAAAAAAAATCGAAGAAAACCCCGAGAAAAGACTTCGGATGATCGAAGGAAAAGACAAAAAAACTGAAATGGTAAGTGGCCTTCTTTTCTTTTTTTCTCTTTGTAATAATTGTTGCTCCAATTTTTTTGTAAAATCTGCTTTATAATGTTCTTGTGTTTTTAACATTTTTTTTTTTTTTTGAACAGGTAAGAAAAGCCGAATTCGTGGAAACGAAAGATCTTTCGGAAACTTTTCTTTTTCCAAAAACGGAAAATCTGACGGAAATTTCCGTTTTTCAAATATCGGCGAAACAATCCAAAATGGGAATGGTATGTATCCATTTCTCTTTTTTTTTTTTTTCATTTTTTTGCATTTTTTAGTTTGTTTTTTGATCATTTATTTGTTATTTTCTTTTTTTTCAAGTTTCTGAACTAAATGTTTTCCCCCTTTTTTTTTTTTTCAGGAAATTTTCCAGTCTTTTCGGACAAATTTTATTTTCCCAGGGGCCCGAACTCCACAGGAATCGAAAAAAGTGATTTTTTTTCCAAAGAAAAATCCCCGGAGGAAATAATGTAAGTGTTTTTTTTTGTGTCTTTTTTTGAAATTGAATTTGATTTTTTTTTATTTTTTTTGAAGTCTGAATTCTGATTTTATTTTTTTTAACTATTTTTTTCTTTTCAATTTTCTTTTTTTGTTCGGATTTTGAAATATTACTTTGTTGTTTAATTAGTTACTGATACATCTCTCTCTCTCTCTCTCTCTCGTTGTGTCTCTCCCTTTCTCCCTCTCTCTCCCTCTCTCTCTCTCTCTCTCTCTCTCTCTCTCTCTCCCTCCCTCTTTCTCTCTCCAGGGGGTCCCCAGAAGGGGTGCAGGACGACGCAGTGATGGCCACAGTTATTATTGTACTCGTGGTCCTCTCGCTGCTTTATGGATAGGGGTTGGGGGGGTGGAGGGGTTGGGGGGTTGGAGGGGTTGGGGGGTGGGAGGAAAGGTGGAGAAGATGAAAGGAGGGGGGTGGGTAGGGGTTAGGAGGGGTTGGGGGAGGTAGGGTTAGGGAGGGAGGGAGGGGTTTGGGGGGTTTGGGGGAGGGAGGGTGGTAGTATAGGTTAGGGGAGAGGGAGGTAGGTTAGGGGGGTAGAGGGAGAAGGGTTAGGGGAGGTAGGTTAGGGGTGTTAGGTTAGGGGAGGTAGGTTAGGGGTGTTAGGTTAGGGAAGGCAGGTTAGGGGTGTTAGGTTAGGGGAGGTAGGCTAGGGGTGTTAGGTTAGGGGAGGTAGGCTAGGGGTGTTAGGTTAGGGGAGGTAGGCTAGGGGGGTAGAGGGAAGGGTTTTTTCAATTATTTCCATTTAGTGGTATGGAGAGTAGAGGATTGGGTTTTGGAGGGTTTTTTCCTTTACTTTTTTTGTAGTGTTTTGTTTTTCCTTTACTTGTTTTTTCTTTTTCTTTTTTTTCATCAAACTTGTACTTTTTTATGAACCATCTTTAGTTCATAGGTGGAGTAGTGGTGGAGGTATAGAGAGGGACAGGTAGAGAGTAGATTTGAACGAGAAGCTTTTTGTAGAGAGTTTTTTCAAATCATTTTCAATGGAGTTTTTATTTTCAAAATTCTCTCTATTTTTTATTTTTTCTTGCTTGTGAATTTTTTTGTATGTTTTACTTGGATGTATTTTTTTTGATGCATTTTTCTTTTTTTTTATATATGTAATTCAATTTCTATTTTGCTTTTTTACATATTTCATATTGTTGAATGAATTTGTTGTTGTTGTTGTTGTTGTCGTTGTTATTTTTTGTTATAAGTATGTTGCGAGTGGCTGTACTGTATTTATATATTTAAGACAGGCAAAAAAAAAATCTTCTAAAATGTGTGTATGATATAAAACTTGATTTACGATATATTTTTATCGACCTATCAATTTTGAGAGTTTGAGTTTTTTCCTCTCTGAGGACATTTTTGGAAAGGATTTGAGGAGCCTGTCACCTCCTCCTCCCAGGATGGAAAATTTAATGGAGGTCGCAGGCTGGCGTTAATATATAACCAGACTTGTAATATAAGTTCCTCCGGCTTGCCGAGCTCCCGTTGGAAAAATTGTACTGTCTTTTCATGCTTCTGAGCCGTATCGCTGACTTAGAGCAAGGCCAAATGTACAACATCAGCAACATTAAGTTTTTTTTTTGTTTTTGTTTTTGTCTTTGTTTTTGTTTTAGCTTTTGTTGTTGTTTTTTTTTGTTTTTGGTTTTATTTTTCGTTCGAGGATATACAGACGGGTTATTCATGAGCCTTGTTGTTTATTTACGTTTCGACAGTGCTTGAAGCCCACTCTATTGGTCATTGTAGTTAGCTAGACCATAATAGCTTCAAGCTGTTGAGCAAGGTAGCAATGGTAGACCAGTATCTTTATTCCAGGTTTTGGGTTTGGAACAATTAAATGGTTTGGAGTTCGGTTAGTGGCCAAACTTTCTGTAGGTGTCGGACAGTTTTCCTGCATTCGCAGACTAGTGCAAGTGGTTGAGAAATGCTCTCATGTGTGACTATTTGATGCCTGAACGCAGTTCCCTTTTCTTCACCTCCGTTTCGTCCCAACGAGTTGGAAGTGCTCGAGAACCTTGTTTCATTTCCTATAAATACATCGGAAGTGGGATAATGGAAGTGCTCATCCATATTTTCATTCTTAAGGGTCTTTTCCTTCTTAAGGTGGCGTTCCTTAGCCATTCAATAGGCGTGGGCGTGGGACAAAACACTACGGCAACTTTTGGTGGAGTAGCAGCAATGAATAGCAACAGATAACTATCTAACAGGCCCATAATAGAGCCAGACTCACAAAATAACCTTGTCAAAGCTAATTACAAATTTAAGTTTCGACAACTTCTGCAGATGCACTTTAGAGACCTCGCTAAGTTAACTACATTATCTGCCAAGTGCGTGCCAAAGCTTGTCAACGCCTCTTGTTAACCCACTCATCTAAGATTTGCTCGATCAGTTTTCCTGTCACAATGCATCATCAAATGTATGCACTTTCACTGCAACCTGTGCAATATCTTGTTTAAACATTGCCACATAGGTCCACATAATCATGCTGTTTCAACCCGTCATTCAAAGGACATCTACACTTAAAGCTGGCATGAAAGTTCTCTGAGGTTTACGCTCTACGGTAGGTAGCCTACAGGTTAGCTGGAAGCTGAACTCTTAGACATTTTTATACACGTCAAGCGTACAATTTTGAAGTGAAAAGTACAAATTGCGTGCAACAAACGTCCTCAAATTTGAAATTCACTTTCGCGGTATAAAATTAAGGAGCGTCTAGCTTTACACCTTACTTATATGGTGCATGAATATGTCATTGCGACATTGCTTTTTAAGCGAGGGAACTGAGACAACCATGCATCCTCAATAAATGCAGCAGCAGCAGCAGCAGCACAATAAGGTCAAAATTAATCCACTGGCTTCTGTCTTTCATTAAGTAATTTCATCCACGCACACACAAGAAATTACAGGAAGGCAAAAAAGATGTGGCGAAGATAGATTCCCCTCTTTTTTATCGAGAGCACATGATGAGTACAGAGAGAAGAGCTACAACAAGGAATATTCTCCAAGCCAATGGCTGTTTAACGATTGGCCTTAGCCACACGCTCAATCTCATCCTTCTTCTTAATGGCATAACTGCAAAAACGCCAACAAGTACACATCACCAAATTAACCCGAGAAGCTTTTGCCAACAAAAGCAAAAAAAAAAAACAAGGAACAGATAGCAGATAGTCAGCAGCAGATAGTCTGTCAGCAGATATTTGTGTTGTCAAGAAGCTGTCTACCCAAGAATGGATACTTCATGCATTGGTTTTTGGCAATGACATAGCGTATGGCCATAATATATCATAATGACAAAATTACTCAATGAATGTAGTGAATGAAAACTGATGTTAATGTATAACTGATGTTGTCGACATAGATAGTCCATAAACTGACGTTTTATATTCTTGTTTAACAGGTTTCACTTCTACCGTGCAGATTCTTCAATTTACCACAGGTATCAAATAAAATAACGAGAATTACATTGCAGTAAGAATTAAAAAAACTACACAAAATAATGTTAGAAACATTAATTAAGGAGGCATGCTGCCACCTCACCAAACCCTAAATTAGTTAAAAATCTGTGACACCAACATACGAAGATGTGAAGCATGCACGGATAGGACAACAAAGAAAAGAGAAAGAGATAATGCGGAGAGAAATTGAATAAGAGAAAATGTGCACCGCACAAACAATTTATTTGGACCTTTACCAGTATGCCTGTAACAAACAGTTTCTATGCTGCACTTTTCACTCCCTCGAGGGTGAAGAATGCAACTTTCGGAAACTAGACTTATGCCTTTCTGTCCAAACGAGTAATCAAACTCTCCACTAAGTATTCAGAGAAGTAAACAACGCAATGCAGACCTTCCTAGCATTCTCAAGATGCTAGGCTAAAATAAGTTTTACATTTTTCACAAAGCTTTGTGTCACTAAAACTTTTCAACTAACCCAGAATTTTTAATCACACTAACAGCTGCTTTGCCTCTCTTTCAGTGTATTGCAGCATTTACTTGGGCATATGAAAAAACATTTCACTCCTATGGGAATGAGAAGCGCTGGGAAATGCTGCATAAAAATCAGCTAAAAATGGAAAAAGAACTAGACAGGAACGCACATCAAAATACTCGTTAAATTTTAAAAACTTCTTACCGGATACACCTTAAATTGTGAAGGAAGAAACGTGTGAATTTCAATATTTGATGAGAAAACATCGACCGAACAAAACACATTTAGCGCCTTATTTGGAAAAAACTACAAAAGCAGAGAAGTATAGAGTGTGTCTTCAGCCCACCTGTTAGAAGATCCCTTGGCAGCGTTAATGAGCTCGTCTGCCAGACACTCCGCAATAGTTTTGATGTTTCTGAATGCACTCTCTCTCGAGCACCAGTGGTTAAAAGCATCAAAGCTTGATTCACACGTCGTAAGGGGGAAATATCCACAGCCTGTCGGCGAATCACACCAGCTGATCCAATACGTGTAGCATCTTCACGAGGTCCACTGTAATATAGCAAAATGAGCAGAATAGGTCAAACTGTACCTAGACACCAACTTTTCATAATATATAGCAAAATGAGCAGAATAGGTCAAACTGTACCTAGACACCAACTTTTCATAAGTTGCCCAGTCATGGAGAAAAATCAATACAAAGATGACCCAAACTCTCTATAAGACAACTCTAGTCTTGAAACTGCTGTAACCCATGCTAACACATGCCTGGCACTCAGATTCGCATTTGCGCCGCAGCGTGTATGTTAGCCGTTCACAATAATACACATGACTTGCGAAGACGCCAAAACAAAAGAGAAACGATATCGGCGGATTACACTACTTCAAGTGGCCAGTGCGTGCTTATCAACAATTTTTTTTTTACCTCTGCACAATAGCGTCCACAATGACCTGAATAGGATTCTGGTCAGTGAGCAAGTGAATGATCTCCATAGCGTGCTTCACAATTCGCACTGCCATGATCTTCTTTCCGTTGTTACGTCCGTGCATCATCAAGGAATTTGTCAGCCTGCGATCAGCAGACAGGTTGGCAAAAGATGCCAGAGAAGAGACGAACAGGATCAGCTATTGTTCCTTCAAGAGTTGAAAACTTTCAGCGTTAATCCTGTGCCATAAATAAATAAATGCCGATGCAAGCGATTAAGCATTACTGCTGAGAACAGCAAGGTATTTCACTCATACTTGTGCGCTCAAAACGTCATTGGTACAGGGCAAAATAGAAATAATTAACGTGAGTAACGGACATACAAAAGATGGCGCTGTATTATATCCTATAAACAGAAAACATAACATGCATGCTAAGGTTACTTTTAACGAGAAGCTAAGTCAACTCTTGCTCCCACAGGTTTAAAAGAACAACCTCTACAAAAACATTATCCAGATGAGCAGAAACCCTAAAAAAATCTCAATGTAGAACCAGAAGAAACTACCTCCTCTCAGACCTGGAACAACAACGCCGCTGTAACTCTCTTAAACAGACCTCGGAGCGTTGAATTCAGTCACACATGGCTTATTTCTTGTCAAGAAATCGCATTAGTTTACATGCACATTCCTTCCAAAATTAGACTTAGACATCATCAGAGCTAAGACAACATATTACAAAAAATAGCCTAAGATATCCCGTAAACCATTCTACAAAGGACAGAACGATGGAGTGAACTATTTCACTTCAGCCCTCTTTCATTATGGAGTGAACCATTTCTCTTCAGAACCAGCTTTGGCACTGCTTTCTGAAAGCAGCACGAATATTATCAATTGACAGGAGTTGTTCAAGAGAAAACTCAAATTCTTTAACCTCCGATACAACAAACGTGACTAACGGGTAACAGAAGTCGAAAATAAGGCCAAACCAGCGTTAAACCAGCGTTAAATGTCACAGAACCTTTGGAGCGTGCTGTGTCGACCAAGGAGATGCATGGGACAACTGTAAAAAATAAAACCTTGCATATCTAGCAAAAAAGACATGCACTGAAATATAGGCAATTAACGGTATTAAGAATTAAGTAGCACTATCTAAGACATCACTGTACCAGCGATAATTTTTCCTGCGTTCACTTATGCAATTATGAGAGAGAGCTTGAGAAGATAAGCCTTGGTGGAAGGCATCGCTCAGATAACAAATCGACCGGTAAGGTTATGATAAAAACCAGCGTCTTCCCCAGCCTCTCTTAATTGCAAGGTTAAGAAAGAAAACCACAAGTAATTCGCGAGTCAGAGAAGTTCACAAAACTAGTCATAACTCCTATTCAATTTGCAGATCATTTGTGACTACATAGACCTAAATAGTTAGCTTTATGTAAGCCTTGAAACCGTACCTCTCCACAATAGGGCACTGAGCCTTCCTGAATCGCTTAACTGCATATCGGCCAGCAGTGTGGGGTACAAATGTGGCATGCTTATCCTCACTCACGGCGATGTAATCAAGTAAAGATGCATCTTGAATCTGTCACAGAACAAAAAACCTACAGCTTAAAACCCTGAACCTGACAGAAATATCTTCAATGTGAAGCCCAAATCAGCTAGACAAAAAGTAGCCGTAATAACGAAGGGTTTACCTCTGAGAAAGAAAGAGAAAATTTTCGCGATGAATTACGATTGATTTTAACACAGTTACAGCTAAAGGGAATGCCGACAAAATCAAAGGAATCATTCTTCAATGAAGACTACTTTCTAGGTCAAAATTTCCAAAGCACTGACTGTCATTTTATAGATAAATGTTTTGTAAGGGTGTAAATGGCTAGTATTTCATTACATTAGTTTTACCATTTCAAAAAAGAAAAAAGCATATCAGAAGACTGAAGGAGACATCACCCTTTTACAAAAATGGAATTTACCCCTTTTATCAAATTATGATTCATGTCGACAAAAAGGGATTAGATAGCATAGAAACTAATAAAGAGAAAAAAGCCAAAGCATTACTGACATGCTAAGAGATGCCAACATAACTATTTCTATGAAGACGTGCTTTAAGGTTGCTTTAAAAATATCTTTAAAAATAGTACTACAGCCTCTTCCTGAACAGTTTATAATTCCAAAGTTGATGGAAAATGGAAAATTTAGGGGAAAAAATATACAAAGATTTTTGCCAGCAACAAGCAGGGAAGAGTCTTACGTGCAGCTCACTGGCAGAAAACGACCACCGTCCGAAAAGTTTGACCTCTTGGGCGACAGGAACAGCAGCCATAGTGGAAGGCCAAGCAGAAGCCTGGGAGGAGGATGATGGGAGCAGAGGCCGCGGAAGAGGATGAATTAGGGTTTTCAGAAAGTATTTGTGGTAAGATTTTTCACGTGTGAAACTCAACTCCGCCTGATTTCAACCGTGAAAATTCCGAGTTAATGAAATCGACGGTGCAGAGAGGCTATGGAATTCTTTCACAAAGTGAAGCGTGAAATATGACAGGATTTGAATCCTGCTGAAAGTTGTGATGGACAACGGAGACGCTGTTCTAAATAAATGAGATCCGCAGTTCCGTTTAACGCTGCTCTACTGCAACGAAACAAAATATAATATTGCATCTACCTACAACCATCGCTCTTTCCTAAACGTGAGTTTCGACTAATTTCCATTCAGTATGCGTCCTCTTTGGAACTCTTTGGTTTCATCTTCACACGTGCGTCGCTACTATGGCGCCACGTGGCTCGAGTTTACATCAGCTTCTTCGTCAACGGCTCGTCTTCCTTTCTTCCGCTCCCACTTTCTTCCAATACGCCATAATTTCCATTTAAAGCTTCCCAGCAGATTCAATTTTATGTCTCAAAGTCGTGTTATGTCCATGGCTGTTCAAGGAGATGAAAACATTTCTAAAATGTCTGCTCTAATTGTGGATTCGAAAGAAGAGAGAGAAGGATATTGTCCCGAGTGAGTTTTAACAATTTAAGATTTGCAATGGCGAAAATTAGCTTTTTCATGAATAATGTATACATTCAAGCCTCATGTGTCTTACGTACGTAAGTAGGGTGACATGTGTGGACGGAATATTTCATGCTGTAATAAGAAACAGGATCTTTAAGTTAAGGACTGACTGCTATTAAAAAGATGCTACTGAACTTTTGAACACTAAATAACAGCCGTTGCTCTTTAGGCGTTAACTACAATGTAATATTTACTTGCGGAATTTGGAATCTGGAAATTGTGTATGAGCTGACATGTTGGAGTTGAGCAAGGGCAAAGGAGGTCGGAGAAAAGGATGAGCAACATCAAACATAGAACATCATGTTCCCGTTAAACATTAAGCATTAAACATCCATCACCAACATTATTAAACATCAAAAGTCTAACATCAGACATTTCAAAAATCAAACGTGAAGCTTTAAATTTTACATGTTTACCTTGATGTTGTGGATCGAATATTGGAAATGAAGCCCTCAATATTTAACGGCAACCCTTTTGTGATAAATTTTACCAATGCTTGTAGCAAACGCGTTACTATTTCTCACATTTTGTCTGCTTAAACCAAACACTTGGCAATGGCTGTAGTTTTCACCATTGCTCCCCCAACCCTGACACTCTCCTCCAATACTACACATTTGGCATAATGGTTAGAGATTGACATTGGATACAGTTCATTGAATATTTTTTCTGAATATCAACAATGGCTATTGGCTTCCACCTATAAGTATTATTTCTTGTCAAACTTAGGTTGTCGCTCTTCGTTCCAAGAATTTATCTGAGTGTTCTGCAATGTCCTTTAGATGAAATTCACAAAACCCTGTATACAATTTCAATTCAGCTCAAATGTGCCCCTTTCACAGGATTGGAACAACGTTCCATGTGCCTGGTCTTCAACTTACAGACCACGTTTTTGAGGCACCACTGGACTATTCGAACAGCCTCTCAGCCAGGATAAAAGTATTTGCACGGGAAGTCGTTGCAGGTGTGAACTTTAGGTTGCATTTTGCCAAGTCTCTTTTTCAAAAACTTTGAACAACGACATTCAGTTTGATGTGAGACCCTTAAATATGCTAAATACAAATTTCACTTATTATATACATAATATATATAATATCAATGTATATATGTATGTATATGTATAATTGATTCATTTATCATTTATTTGTTAAGATTCTTAATTAATTTGATGTTGGGAAAACTTCAACGGTTCATTAAGGTAGTCTTTGCATCGTCGAGATTTTTTTTCTGATTGGAATTTTACCTCTTCCCTTCCGGATTGTATTTTCCCGATGCAATCTTATTCAGACTTTGACTTTTGTTGTAAAATCAGAACCCTGATCACATGTAAAGCCTATTGCTTTTCTAACTAAGTAGATCAATTAATTCCGGCTTTAGAGCCTCAAGGATCGGTGCTTGTCATTACACAGTTTTTTGTGTTCTTAGCATGGATTTTACCAATGTTCTTGTCCATTTCCTGTAGACGGTTGGCAAACCAGAAGCGCTTTTTTACTTGTAGATTCCTCTTAGGTTCAAGTTCATAAGCGAATATGTTACCATAACTGATAGTTCACATCAAAAACGGTACACAAGGCAAAAGTGAGTCCGTTTCACCAAATCAAGCTCCTTTTGTTTTTCATGCAGTTGATAATGTTGGCAAGACTCTCCCATGGCTACTTTATTTACAAGGAGGTCCTGGGTTTGAAGCTCCTAGGCCTTCAGAAGCTTTTGGCTGGCTTTCTAAAGCATGTGAAGGTCATCGAGTACTCCTTCTTGATCAAGTCTGTGCTCCAGTTTCCTACTTCTTTTCCCTGTTTGTTGTTTCACTTCCTTTCTGAGAAACAGAGAAAGAGAGGAATGGAGGGAGGAGGAAGGCGACCTTTGTTTGCAAGAAAAATATTGAAGTACATGAAAATGTAAATAGCTAATGGAAAATACTAAACATTATGTGGAAAACATTAAGATTTGTGCATGAAATTATCAAAGCCTACCTGGATGACAAACAATTGCATGAAAAGTGTGAAACACAAAAAACACATATATTAAAAAAAAATAAGAAACGAAAAACATAATGAAAATATCGTAGAGAAATGTCTGAACCAAAGGCATGAAAAGCGTTAACTGCATAAAAGACAATGAATTCTTTTTGACTGTGACAATTCATGCTGGTGTTCAGCGTGGTACAGGATTATCCACGCCTCTTGGCGTATCTTCGTTGGCTCAATTTCCATCTCCCGAAGAGCAAGCAGCTTATTTGGCTCATTTTCGAGCAGATAATATTGTCCGTGACGCGGAACTCATACGGAAGCAATTACTAGCACCTGGCGAGAAGTGGGTGGTTCTTGGACAGGTATCTTTTCAATTTGAAGTTCTCTCTTTTCCCCTTCCCGTTCCCCACCCTCTCCCCCTCAACCTCCCGCTCACCCGCCCCTTGACCGCTCCTCTATCCCTGTCCCTTCTCACTTTCCCTCCCATCCCTCTTTCTTTCTCTCCTTTCCTTCTCCCTCTCCCTCTCCTATGATCACTCACGCTTATTGCACTTAGCTTTATTACCAAAGCTTTCATTTGACACATTTGGCAAATATCAGAACCCATACTAAGGTGAATGTTGAGATTAAGATAAAGATCAAAGTCATGAGAGAGAGAAGTATGGGTAGGGGGAGGGGGAGGGGAGGATGGGAGAGAGGGTAAGGGAGGAGAGGGAGATAGAGGGGGGGAGAGAGAGATTCTTCTCACCTTATAACGATGTGGGTGGGGATTGTCAGAGCTTTGGTGGTTTCTGTGCTGTCTCCTACCTCAGTTTTGCTCCGGAAGGCTTAAGTAAGGTTCTTTTGACAGGTGGACTCCCACCTATCCATGGAGGATGTACCGCCGAGGCTGTCTATCGAGCTTGCTTTGCTCGAGTTGAGAAACAAAGTCAAAAGTTTTATATGAGGTTTCCAGAGGACGCTAAAAAAGTGCGGGAGTTAATGCTCTATTTGGGGGAGAGACAGGTGTGTGTTTTGTTCTGATGACCCCTTTTTTATGTTTGTGTTTTCTGAGAGCAAGGATGAATGGCAGGAACCAAATGTTGTTTTCATCAGTGAGTTCTTGAATCAGGTGGGAATTTTTTTTTCATTTTTTGTGAAGACGAGATGTTATTGATGAAAGCGGGGACATATGAAAACATCCTGTGAATTTGACGAGTCATTTCAATGATGGTTTGTTTTTTTAAATGAAAATTTTGTGATGATGACAGATTACTCTTCCATCTGGAAGCATTCTTTCTCCTCGTGGTTTGCAAACAATCGGCCTTTCGACACTTGGGGCAGCAGGAGGATTTGAAAAATTGCACTTTATGTATGTTTCTCTCTCTCTCTCTCTCTCTCTCTCTCTCTCTCTCTCTCTCTCTCTCTCTCTCTCTCTCTCTCTCTCTCTCTCCCCCCCTAAAAAACCATAAAAAACCCTAAAAAACCCTAAAAAACCCATCTCTGTGGATAAGAGTAATTGCACTTTCTCTCTCTCCTCTCTTTCTCCCTCTCCCTCGCTCTCTATGTGTCTCTCTTCCCCTCCCTCTTGCTCCCCCCCTTGTCCTCTCCCACTCTGTCTCCCTCTCTCCCTTCCTGCTACTTTCTCCCTTCCATGCTTTCATGTGGCACTCACCCTTTTCCTGGCTCCTCCCTCTCCCATGCCCTCATTTTGTTCTCTTTCCTTCTCTCTACCTTTCATCATGATCTGGAATTGTTGATTAAGTTGCTGTTTTTTTTTTTCTGTCCAGTCTTGAGAGAGCGTGGGATCCACAGCTTACCGAAGGAGCTCCCAAAAATCTCAGTTCAACTTTTTTGCAAATGGTAATTTTTGATAGAATAGTTTTTTGCTGTCAATGGAAATGAAAGCATACATGAGCTGGTTTTGGAATTGATGTATGGCTGGATTTTGACACGTTGCAGTCGTAATTTCTGAAAGGAATATTAACGGCTTTGATGGGTTTGCTGATTTTTTCTGTCAGATTCATTGTGTTTTCAGATCGACAATTGTCACGATTTTGTCACTAATCCACTTTACGCCCTTCTGCACGAGGCCATATACTGCCAGGTCAGCATCACCAAAGGTTTACATAATTTAGATTGAATATGCTTGAGAGTCTCTTAATCATCCATATTTGAAATGTTGAAGTAAATTTGTATGCTGACTTTCTTTTTGTTGGAGTAATTGTGGAATTTGGAGTTACAGTCCCCCAAAAGGTAGCTAATCCTTTGTAATGAGGCCTGGAAAAATAGCTGCTTATTCTTTGTAATATGGCAATGAAATAGGACAAAGTATCCTTTATAATGTGATAGAAAGAAGTTAACTTGCGTTCCTTAATGTGGTAATGTAAAAGGGTGATTTTCCATACTGCTGTCCAAAAAGGTGGTAACTTATTTTCTGTAATATAGGATGGAAAAATGATAACTTATTCTCCATGCTGTGGTACGGAAAAAGGAAGTAATCTCACCACTACTTTGGCCATTTTTGTACAATCCAGGGAGCTTCTTCAAGATGGGCAGCA
Organism: Zygnema cylindricum; assembly: GCA_037447655.1. NCBI lineage: Eukaryota > Viridiplantae > Streptophyta > Zygnematophyceae > Zygnematales > Zygnemataceae > Zygnema > Zygnema cylindricum. The sequence continues at coordinate 23,714 of JBBHKE010000505.1, read as the reverse complement.
GAGCGTGTGAGAGAGGATATGGCTGATTCTTTTGATCCCATCAAAATTTCTAAAAATGGGGGACAAGTGCCTTTCACAGGCGAGGTAATTTTCTGTCATCGACGAAAGGGTCTTCTTCGAAGATTCCTTGATTTTTGCATTGTCCTCTCCACTTGTCTTTTATGCCTAATGTGTGTTCTTGCTGGAAAAAGGCCTGATTGATGAAAGAATTTTGAATAAAATGATGCTTATCATCACGATTCTATCGACGAAAAAAGAAAAGAAAAAAAGAAATGACTTGAAGGAGGAGTATAAGTGAAAATCACAAGTGACACATTGTTTTGCAGATGATTTTTCCTTGGATGTTTGATGAAATTTCTGCTCTACGGCCACTGAAAAAAGCGGCAAATTTGTTGGCAGAAAAGGAAGATTGGGGTCCTCTTTACAATAAGGAAGTTTTGAATGCAAATAAGGTAATAGACACCTCTATACTCTCCTTACAACTTCAAAACTGTGTTTTTCCTTTCAGAAATGGAGTGGAAAGATCAAGAAACGTTTACAGCCGTAGATGCAAATTTTTGGGGAAAGTATCTTGATATTCGCTTAAACATTTTCGATGAAATATGTTGTTGTTGTTGTGTTTGATTCTCTAAGACAGGTTCCAACAGCCGCTGTTTTATATTACGAGGATTTATATGTGAGCCCCCGTTTGTCGGAAGATACGGCCGCAGAAATAAACGGGGCACGTGTTTGGGTTACAAATGAGTTTATGCATTCAGGAATTCGAGAAAATGGAGGACGTGTTTTAGATCGTCTTCTGGGAATGCTTTCTGGTGCCATTCCATTGAATTGACATTCTGTTCAAGGAAAGACGGTACTTAGATTTTTACTCACCCGGTTGTCGAATGCGGGAAACACTTTTTGTTGTAGTTTTTGTCTTGAAAAGAGTAAGTGGGAAGTCATTGTGTGTGGTTTGTTCGTCTTTTTCAGAAAAAAGGGATTGTTACGTTTGAAACAGGCAAACCGAAGTTTTTTGTGGTGGATGGAGGAAAGGTTGACTAAATGAAAACACGTGTGAACGCAAAAAGGCTCTTTGGGCAAAGGCTAGGCTGGGAAGGAAGTCCTTTTTTGATAGTTTTTAGGTGTCCATTTGTAAAAGTTAGCGTGATTGCCACAATTCTTCATAGGCTGTAAATTTTGGCCCACTGTAGTTGGAACCATAGAAGACTGAGGAAAATATTTCCTTTGTTTGTCAGGATGCTTTTAGAAATCGAGTCCACAGAAAGGATTTAGGATGAACGATTAAATTCACTATATAGATTTATATCACAGCCGTGTCTCACATTACTAAATGAAATGTAAAGCTTATCCGATGTCTTTATGCATGAGAATATCCATCCAGTGTCTTTATGTATGAGAATATCCATCTGATGTCTTTGTGTATGAGAATCCATGCCTAAGTTGTGGCTCCATATGTTAAATCGAATGCTACAAAATCTGCACAAGAAAGAATTCGGACTTGGTGTTAGAGCAGTATTTCTAGAAAGAAGACCTTCCTGGGATATGGTGGAGCACAAAGGATATTGTTTGTTCTTACTTTGCCTGACCTTCCCCTCAAGTATCCATCCCCTCAAGTATCCGTTATTTTTATCGTAAATGACATCATCGTTATTTATAATTAAGGAGATAATACAGGCATTCTCGCAAAACATTATCGTGTTTTAAGTGTGGTACTTGGCAGTGACATTCTGATTACGTGGGTTACTGTACAAAACAAATTGAAGGAAATATATGACTTGCAAGTGATTATTTGTCCGTGTGTGCATTACTTTTTTTTTCACTTCAATAAGTAAACGACGATTAAGGTTTTGGTTTCTTATGGAATCATAACAATTGGCTTTTTCTAAATTGTCAATGAAAAATTGCATTTTTTTCATCTCAGAGTTGTTTTGTGATATTACACGTTCATCTTGTATTAATTGCTGAAAAGGTTGTCGTCACCATTCAATTCGAGCTTCTCATGACGCTTCCCTCTGATTCTTCATGTGGTTGACATTCTTTCGAGAGGAGGAGCCCTGGAACGCCTCTCACTTCGGTCTTTACTTCTTTTTATATTCAGCGTTTATCTGTGGCTTTACAACAATTACAAGCTTCTATCTTTCTTCAATATTCTATTGTTGTTAGGGATCGTTGATGTGTTTCGAAATTCCTTCAGCTAGCTCCACCGAGTGTGAGGGTTATAAGGGATTGTGTTTAGTGGTTCATTAGCTATAGCGAGGTTTGATTTGGTATTTTTGTTTGGTTACGCTATGTTGTTGTTGCTTCGTGCTTGTTGTTCCTTTCAATGTCGTTTGTTGTTAGTTTCTTTCGCCTTGTTTTCCCTTTTAGTTGTTTCACCTAAAAGGTTTCGTCTTTTTCGGTTTTTCAGTTTCGTCTTTCTTTGCCTTTCTGTTTTCTAGTTTCGTTTTTTCCTCTTTTTTTTGTTCCCATGTACTTGTGGTTTACAGTAGCACTACTAACTGAATTTTTATTATCTTGTATTTGTTTTACATACTTTAATCCTTTTTCCCCGACGACAGTTCCATTGAGCATTCGACGCATGAATAGGAGTCTCATCCACCTTAAATGAGATAATAAGAGTTCTAACGTCATCATTATTTTTGTTAAACCTTCGTCATCGTCGTATAAGTTAATTCGTGTCACAAACATGTTGTTGCGTAAAAATAAAGTCTTTCTTGTAAAATGGCCTCTTAGACTTCATGCAAATATTGACACCTTAGGATGTCGTCCACCTATTGCTCGCTTTTCAGTTCCTTCGTTAAAGTCGAAAATAAAACGAAATGACGCACTAAACTTTGAACCCCGAGACTCTCCAAAACCGTACATTTTAACTATCGGCGATTCCGAGCAAATCCGTTTTCGACAAAAACAATAGCAAAATACGGAGATTCGTCTGTAGTTATGAACCCTTGACTTTAGGTTAACTTTTCCTATGTCGGCAAGTCCGACCAATCTGCGTACTCACTCACATGTGCCAAATATATAAAATTCATATGCTCTCACCTTAAAGTCTTCTCTCACTCGTTAAAAAAAAACACTTCTTCATCGTCAAAGCAAAAAATCTCTTCCTCTTTTAAAAAACAAAAAACACCACTTGTAAAATAGTTTAGATAGAAAACTATGGGGCTTCCGTACGTATGTTTGACCACACTATTTTTTTCGTCGACATTTATTGCAAACACTTTGGGGCAATCTTCTGACATACTCTCTAGATTGAACGTGACAATACAACTGTCAGGAAAGGAAAAATATTCTGATTTTTTAGAAATATTGCAGAAAGAAAACCTTGACAGGGAGATTATTTCACATGGAAACCCGATGACAATCCTGGCTCCGACTAACGATGCCCTAAAAATCATGCCAGGATCAATAGAGACAAAAGTGACAAGGGACAACACAAATTCTTACCTTTTTCGGGTAAGAGAATTACACTGTAAAATATAAAGCGAGGGAATAACATGTTGTGAATTCTCATTCATGTTTGAGTGATGTATTATTCTATTTCAATCACTTACCGAATTAGCATTAAGGATAAAAACAGTTATTAGTAACATGTTATGTGCAGGGGGAAGACGTAAAATTTTGGAACCGACTTAGTGATATTAACGCTAATTAGCTTTTAGTGTGTACACCACTTTAACTTTCTTTTTTTTTACTACATTTGAATGAATTTTGATGTTGGTTTTAATATCATAATTAATATAAATTGATGTGTTTTTATTGTTTAATGCACGCATACAAAATATGTTAAATTACAACCAGAGATCGCTTTGGAGTATCCAGATTCTAGCATTCAAGATTTTTTTATTTTTTTTACCATGAAGGGTTTGATTGCGATGCAATATAGGAAAAAAAACTGCTGAGTACCTTGGCATGTAGATCAAGGCAGTTTTTTTTTTTTTGGAAGACTGTCTCAAACGTGATGCACCTTCTGACTTCATATTAGTTCATACTAGTATTCAATGCGTTATATGTCATGCTTTTAAAATCAATCTCGCAAACATTAGATCATGGCTGATTCAAATACTATGCAGCTTTCTAATTACGTTCTGGGATTTACCAAATGCAGTTTCACATCCTTCTCGGCTATTATAAATATGACAGTTTTCAGAATCTTTCAGCTGGATCAACTATTTCCAGCCTGGCAGGCCCACTGGTGAATGTTACTGGACACCTGCCACGTGGCGCAGTTCAATTTGGCATTCAGGATCAAATGGAGGCATCCCTTGTGGAACCTGATGTCGTCACCAATGGGCAGCTGTCAATCCAGGTGTGATACTAATGATAATCGATTCAGCATATATCAGTGACAATCAGGAATGACAAGTGTGACAAAAACGATTATGATATATCGTTTTGGATTTTTTGACAAATACATAAATAATGTTTTTGTCATTCTTCAGTATCGTGGGAGCACAAACAGGAGTATTAAATTAAGATTAAGTGAACAAAACCACAAACTGGAAGGCAAAAACTTGTGGATGTCTCAGTTATGTCTGTACAGAAATTTTTTCCTTTCCCCGTCAAAAGGGAATCAAAATAATCGCAGTGTGATTTATTTAATACTCCTCAGCAGACAATAAATTCGAGCCTCTAATTTTGCTATGAAAGTTACCAGGTTGTCAAAAGCTCAACAGTTTATATATTATTTTTCCGTGCACATTGAAATCAAGTCTTCAAAGATGGTTTTTGACACAAAAATGACCTTGCGACAAGCTTAATCTGTATGGATGCAATCAAAGTTAGGACAACGAAAACAATAGCAAGTGGGAATATGGTCAGAGGCAGGAAACAAGTCATTGTGTTTAATGAATCGAAAGAATATCATTTGTGTAATTTTGGGCACATTTAATTGTGTAAGTATCTGATCTGTTGCCAGTTTCATACGTAAGATGTAGTTAGGTGAACTTCCATGATAGTCATAAACTAATTTTAGATATTAATATTCGCACTGTAAGCATTATGTTACTGTAAGCATTATATTTGTTATTAATATTTGTTACTTTTTGTTCTATCCTTGCAGGGTGTAGACCATGTCCTTCTCCCGCAAGGAATTTCTCCTGCAGCTTCTCCAAACACCGCGGAAATTCCAATAGTGGATTTGGTCCCAGCTCCGTCTGAAACAGATCAAAGTAATTTGATTGATTCTGACAATGTTCCTTTTGGACAAATAAATCTTAGTACATCAACTCCTTACACGCATACATCTTCCACGTTACCAAAGAATAAATTGCTAGGAAAGTCCCTAAGAGCAAAAAAAAGTATTTTCATTGGCCTTGCGGGACTTTCAATGATGATACTTAGTCTTGTGGCTTCGGCATGATTTTAGCTCAGGTTTTGAATGGCAAGAAGATAGGGTTATTATTTAAATAGAGCCAAACAAAGATCTTTATCATTTATCTTAACTAGAGGCGCATGCCTTCCTATGTTAGTTATGTTTTGGGAATTAAGGAAAAAAAATGTATAGTACTTCGTAACGGATATCGACTAGTACTTTATATAGTGCTTTGGGACGCAAGCACAGAGTTTGTTAAGAAAAAATTGAGAAAAAATAAAAGCAAATTTGGGTAAAGTAGTCCAGAGTTTTGAATTTTATCTGTAAGGGTATGCAAAATCTTTGAACAAATTGCACAGTAATTACGTAATTCACCTTACAACACGATGAATCACTATGCATGCCTGTTGTCTGCTCCAGTTACGTCACATCAACTGGAACTTTTCAAACTAAAACATTCCCTTACATTACACACTATTTTGGAAGGCAAGGTTCTGTCTTTAGTATCATACCCAAAGTAATGTATCTGCATGTATGTTGAATAATGTATCTGCATCTATTCTTTACGCGATGTTATAGAGTTTGAGCAAGTGCTACAGTAATTTAGTGTCACTGATATACTATTATAATTCGACAGCATACATCAACCCTTTGTATGTTAGGAGAATTGGTTTTTCTTGCATCAACACGGTAAACAGTCGGCAAATGTCATCTAAGGTCCATTTCATAACGTAATAAGTTACATTTCATGGTATGATTAAAAACAAGAAAAAAAAAGTAAAAACTAATAATTATAATAGTAATACTAATAAAATGAAAATAAAATTAAATAAAAATGAATGGTATAGTTACTGGTGAGACATCGCGCAGCACACTTGACAATTTCATGTTTCAGCGTACAGTGTTCAATAAAGAAGAAATTACATATGCTCCTTGAAAGTTCATTAGCTGTTATATCTAATTCGTTCATGCTTACAATGCACATTTTCTAAATCATCAACCAGTGGAATTGATCAAAAATATTCATGTTAGCTGCAGAGTACAGGCACAGGACATAGTGAAACAAATTTACTAGTGAATTAGAAACAAGTTAATTTGACATTGTTGAATCCCCAATCCAAAATTTTCTTCCTAATTCAAATTACTCTGACGATATATCAAACGCAAATTTATCGCACAATGAGAATCCATAAAAACCAAATGTCCGTATCATTAGTTCTGTTGCTGCTTGGCAGTAAATAAAATCTGAAGAAGAGCTCATGGTGTACACCAGCAATAAGAGTGTAGTACTAAACTATAGTAACATAAAAGAGTCAAACATGATTTTGCCTGCTGCTTTGGCAGTAAATTCACATGCTGGGAAAGAACTCGACACTGACAATGCGACATTACAAATCAAACAATGAAGTGCCATTACAAAAAAAATCCATCAAAAATGGATCACAGAAAGGCTCTTAAAAGAACATCATTGAATTCAAGAATGTACTTTGCCGATACAAATTGACAAGAATGTACAAAGCCTGTCTCTATTTAAAAGATGGCGTAATCAAAAAGCCTAGGCATAGACATAAAACTACAAGTTGAATCTAAGATCCGGGGACGAAGGCGGTGGCGTAAGCCCAGGCGTTGGCGGTGGCAGGGTCAGCAAGGTGGTCGGACAAGTTCTCAAGGGGAGACTTTCCAGTGACGATGGCCTGAACAAAGAATCCGAACATGGAGAACATGGCAAGACGTCCATTCTTGAGCTCCTTCACCTTGAGCTCAGCGAAGGTCTCGGGATCGTCAGCCAAACCCAAGGGGTCGAAGCTGCCTCCAGGGTAGATGGGATCAGTGACTTCTCCAAGAGGTCCACCAGAGACACGGAATCCCTCGATGGCTCCCATCAACACAACCTGTGTGGCGAGAATGGCGAGAATGCTCTGAGCGTGGATGAGGTTAGGGTTGCCCAAGTAGTCAAGTCCACCGTCAGCGAAGATCTGAGCACCAGCCTTGAACCACACAGGCTCTCCGAACTTCACTCCGCTGTTGGAGAGGAGCTCAGGGAAAAGGCATCCGAGGGCTCCAAGCATGGCCCATCGGGCGTGGATGACCTGCAAAATTGTGTCAATGTGTTAATAGAAAACAAAAACTTACCATGTGCTGCAGCAGAGGAAGGAGCAAAGGATAGAGAGGGCATGTATTCAAAACAACGCAGATTAAATGACACCAGAGGAATAATGGCGGAGTAGGGTAAAACAAATTCACAAATGTGCAACACATTCCATGTTTAACTTACAATGTGCTCCAGTAATCAAGATGATATGATTACAGGTGGAAGAAAATACTAGTAGCATAGTTGAAAGAGGATAATAAAAATAAAAGCAAAAAGTAAAACTGTCAAAATTCTCACCTCAAGCTCACGGTTCTTGGCAAAGCTCTCGGGGTCAGCTGAGAGACCAGCGGTATCCCAGCCATAGTCACCGGGGAACTCTCCGGTAAGGTAGGAAGGAGTGGCAGCAGAGAAAGGGCCCAAAAACTTGGGGCGGTCTGGGCCATACCAGATGGAGTCTGGTCCCTTAACCTGGGTGCGACGCATGGTCACACGTGCCTGGGCATTTCCGACCTGACGAGCAAGCTCGGAGGTCTGTCCAGCAAAGGTGGAGGGAGCCAAAGCGGGGGAAGCAACAAGGGCAGCCATGGCTACTGAGGAAAAAGGATAGAATTTGCTGGAAGATGGAGAGAATTTGATTTGCAAGTTTTAGTTGCAAGTACTTTTTCACTTTGTAGAGTTTGGCTATATAGAGAGCTGTGGCCAGTGCGTGACAAGAGTAGCTTAGGTAGCAAGTATGACGGATGTCACACATAATCAGGTTGGCGCGTGAGATTAGAGGGCGGGCCCCAATCGGAAAGCAGGCTTGCTGATTGGCTTTCGAGATACGACGGTAAAATCGGTTGCCACGCGGCAGCAAGCCACATCCATCCCTGAGGCGCGCAGACGCTTTTCACGGAGGAATCTTAGAGCTCGACTCCGAGACGGAGAATACGCGTGTTCAGCGATTGGCGAGCAGGAAAGAATCTGCCGATATGAATTTAATAGGCAGTATTATACTCGTCCACGTCGGACGCAGAAACACATCGTTGGTCCACGTTTCCTGTACAAGGATTTAATATCCTTAATTGAAATAAGTACCACAAGGGGAATATGTCGCTTCCTTGACGAGATGGACTGAATCATTTGAAACAGTTTGTTAAAGGCTTAAAGCCAAGCAATCGACAAGATATGGTACGGAAACGTCAACGGCTACAGGAAAATCCTAAATCTTAATCATCAGGATTTTGACGAGCGCCAAACTTTGCGATATGTTCCGATTCACATCGGTAAAAAATGTATTTGTTGCAACGATTTGAAATTCAGATAATATCGCTAGATTTTTCGTACATTACAGTACACCAACGCCTTGATTTTGAATTCCAAAACGAGGACCGATGCGATGTACGATATGGAACATAAGCTCCGATGCATTTCGCGAAATGAAGGCAGTGACGGAGTGACCTGACGTTTTGGCAAAGTGTCCATGATGTGCAACATTTATTGTATGTGGTTTTGAAGACATTTTGAGGCATTCTTGTTAAAAGGCAGCCATGGCTATTAAAAAGCTCATCATCGACACGGATCCAGGAGTCGGTAAGTTTTCCTGTTCTTGTAAAATGGCGTGACATTAGCAAATGTTAGACTATCGCTTCTTCATATTAACATTTTTTGTGCACATGTGAAGACCGCATTTTGTTTCCAAAATCCCTAGAGGCTTGCCTACATTGTTATTGTTCTGAAGGAACAATTTGTTAGCAGTGATTAGTGGCGATTAGTATTATTGGTCGATACGCTCTTTTTTGACATCGAAACTCTCAAGTGTTGGAGAGTTCAGTCCACATTCGCAGTTAGTGTTGAAAGGTTGACTGTATGACAACTTCTTCGCTTAATTCGAATTTTCTTTCGGAATCTTTTCCAGCACTTCTTTTTTTATGCTGACTTGCCCTCTTTCATGTGTATGTCATGCCCATTTTTTTTATTTTTTTTTTGTGTTTTTTAAATTCTACTTTGCGATCTTTAAGGCTTTCTTTAGTTTTTATCCAAATTCTATTTTCTGCTCCTCTCCATTCAGATCCTAGCATAGAACCATTTTTTTGCTAATTGTGAATGGTTATGAGGGGAAGTTTTTTGTCCTATGTAATGTTGTACTCCCACCCTGTATATTTTTGCAACTTTTAGGTTTCGTCTACCTATTTTCTCCTACTTTTTACATCAATTAATACAATTGCCAAATGCATTACTTAAAGCACGTGTTATCAAGCTGACTTGTGTGGTCATTCTTATTCATCTTTCGTCCTCATTCAATTTTGGCAGTTGTGTCAATAGGTGCTTTCAAAATGTCTAACATGTAGAGAGAAGTATTTTATGGTTGTAGAAGCTGTATTTTCAAGCAATATTAAGCAAAGTAGTTTCAAATTTAAGCTAGTTTTTAGTGCTTCTGACATTTGCCAGTTAGATTGTCTTTTGTTCTGCTGCCCTTCCGTTTTTCCAGAAGTTATTTACAGCACATTGTTATGAATTAGTCAAGACTCACTATTGATTATGTAGGTTTTCAGCACCTCCACATATAAAACTATTGATCAGACCATTTGTCAGCTGAAAAGCAAATCGATGAGATTTAATTTTGGACCTTTTCCTATGTATGGTTTGGACTCTACTGAATTCGAATCTATATCAACTTCATATCTTGGTTAATTACAGTGAACCCACCATTTACTGTTTTTTTACCAATGGAATTTGTAGAATTTGATTCAAATTAGCCTTTCCTTTTTCTGTGCATAGTCTTTCTTTTTATGCCTCAAAAAGCCAGCATGCGGGTCTAACTGTTTAGCCATCACATGTGTGTACTTGCATGCCCCCATTCCTTACTATGCTTGTCAACACCATTCACAAACCTTTTTAATGCCTCAAATCAGCTTCCTTGCCATTGAGCTTGCATTAGCAATGCAAATTTTTTATGGTGCTTTTTTTCTTGCTGTCAAGTTGTGAAAGCACACTAAATCTATTTTCTGGTGGACAATAAGTTCACTTTCAACATTATGACATGACGAGCTTGCATGTTAACATGTAAGGGGTTCTGTTTCATATTTGATCAAGAAATTCACATTCAATTTTTTGACTTGTCACGGTCAAATGCTCGCTTTTAAGCCACATAACCTCTTATAGTATTTTTTTAAGTCTTGATAGATTACTATCATTCGCACCTATTACTTTGAATGTGGTGCACTCAACCTCTGTGCTACCTTCCAAGCATATGTTCTCTTTTTCTAGTGATTGATTAACTCCATTCAGTTTCTTGTTTTTCGCTTCTCCAGATGATGCCATGGCTATCCTCCTCGCGTTTGTCTCCCCGGAAGTGGAAGTATTGGGGCTCACCACAATTTTCGGCAATGTTCGAACTCCCATGGCCACCAGCAACGCTCTTCATCTTGTATGATTTCAGTGCCTTCTGGATTTTTTGTGCTTTTCATGCTGTGTACATTGGAACCAATGTTTTCAACTGACCATCTGAGTGGTCAAGAAATGGTTAGTCCTCATTTTTTCCGACCTTCCTCTCACGTGGCGTTCTCCCCAGTGTGAGTTGGCCGGGAAGTTCGATCTGCCGGTGGTCCAGGGAGAGCTGAAGACTATGAAGGTGAGATGCTTGTTCACTTGCAGCCACGTCTACATTCTACATGGATTTTTTTCTGATTGTTTTATTTGAAACCGGTCTGATGTTATTATTTAGTTCTTTCACGGGTTGATTGGTCATTTAATGATGTTATAGGGCCTCTTGACTCGCATGTTGTCTTCTGTTGGAGCTGCCACCCAAATTTCCATGTATAAGTTAGTCGTGTTTTTGCTTCATTCTGGTTTGGTTTCTTGTTGATTTTATTCATGTATCTCTTCCACGTTACGTGGTTGCGTCTGGCACTCCCTCTCACTTTTTGGGCCCCTCTTCTTCTCCTTCTCCTCCCTCCTTTTTCCCTTTCACTTTCCATTCTTTCGTACTTCTCCATATCTCCTTATTTCACCAGCTTCTCCTGTAACTCTCAGAAACATGTGGAAGATTTGGTGCAGGGAGTTGAAAAAGTGAGGATTGCCGACTTTGTCCATGGTTCTGATGGGCTTGGTAATACATTTCCTCCCACGCCACAAGGCAGTGCTTTACCTTCTACTGCGGCAGAATTCCTTGTCAAGATGGTGAAGGAGAACCCAAATGAAATCACTCTTCTTGCATTGGGGCCTCTTACCAATGTTGCTAAGGTGCTCTTTCAAAATATACTTGTTCTTATGTTCTGACGTCTGTTCAATTATTTCCCGCTAGTTAGGGACAGCATGTAGATAGTGAATCGTTATTAAATTTTTAACAGTATCGAGCTCTTCACTTGAAATCTTAAAAACCTTGGTACATGAGATTATGTGGATTATGCTGATAGTTGTTGTTTAATCGAGCAGACAACATGTGCCTATGTGGAATGGCTGCATTGGTGTTGTTATATTTTTCCTTGTTTTTTGTTCGTTTTCTCGTTTATTTGGGTTGTTCTTAGCACTTATGGCAATGACCGGTTTAGTGACGGCCAATTTCATTACGCTCATTTTCTCTTTTAGTGTCAGCCACACTTTTGTCGAGTTAAGGATGTTCACTGGTTTTTAAGTTCATTCTGGTGAATCATTTTAGTTTAAGACATGAGCCAACTTTGGTTGCACCTGATCTGGGCGGCAACTCCATGAGATCACTGATTGGTTTAGACGCTCCCCGTGAAAACACTATCAATTCAGACATTAGTAATAATAATTGTGTTGATGCCTTCGCTCGATGTTTTCTTTCCAAGGTCTTCCTTCCTCAGACAGGGTGGCTCATCATCAATTTGAAACTTTATTCAAATCAAAACCCATAAAGAAGTATTGGTGAGTGATAGTATTAGTTCCGACAACGGTTATTGTGCCAAGACCAATTATAGTGATACCGCAATTTGGTGAAACACCATTATAGCCTGTTATGGTTACTTTGTTTTGCAGGCAATTCAGCTCGACAGCAATTTTGTTCATAATGTGGCGGAAATTGTCATTCTTGGAGGGGCTTTTTTTACCAATGGGAACGTCAACCCAGCAGCTGAAGCCAATGTGAGGTGCATAACCACATTTGTATTTGCACTTTCGCTAATTTGGTGTTTTTGATTCCGGAGTAAAATAAAATTTTGGTGGTCAGGTTAAAATTAGCAATGTATACTTGTTTAATTTTAAGAATCTCTCCCAGTGCTAGCCATATTTAGTCTGTGTTTCCTCATGGTATGGAGAAACTAGTATGGACCCTGGTTGCAAATGTTTTGTTTACGAGGAAATTGCAAGTAGTGGGGGCACATGGGCACTGATAAACAAAAGGTCTCTTATTGCAGAATTCTATGGATTACACTATGATGTGAGAAGATTTCATATATCAGTTCGTTCAGTTTAGCGGATTCCATACTGATTATTATGAACATCCAACGTTTTAATATGAGCAGCTTTTTGGGGATCCTGATGCGGCCGATTTAGTGTTCACATCTGGAGCCCGAATCGCCACAGTGGGAATCAATATCACGCATCAAATCACTCTGACAGGTGCGTTTAAAACAGAGTTCAAAAGTGCGAAAATAAATGGAAATCCTTATCTGGTGACCTTGTATTTTATGCGGACTATACGGGTCTTTTTGCGTATAATGGCCATATAGTATGGGGTGACCACATATAGAGTTTCCATACCTTTTCTCAGACTAAGGTTTGGGAACCACTATATATAGGTTTGGGTACCCGATATTCGATATATCGAGAAGCTCAATATCGCGATTTTTAAGCGATATATCAGCCGATAATTAGAAATATTTCTATCGCGATATATCCAAGTGACGTACAAGTCAATTTTTTTTCAAAAGCCCCCCCCCCGGTGGCGCGCGCTCAGTGGGGGGGGGGTGAGGATTCTCCGTACGATTTACCGTACTAAAGCTGTACAGACACCCACTTTTTACCAAATATATCGCGATATTTTTTGTTGGTCCCGGAACGATTTATCAAGCCCTCTGACCGTTCGATATTCAATATATCGAATATTGAATTTATTGCGATACACAACACTAGTAGCAACATACCAATTGAATTGGACTGCCCGATCGAATTCCGTTCGTCCTTGATGTTGTTAAACAACAGGGTCTGTTTTTTTCTTTTTTTCGTTTGAACTTGATGAAGTATAGTGTTTCTAAATTGGCTACATGTGTTGAGGCTGGACTTGGGAATTGGTGTGGGTTTCACTTTTGGTGGGTAACATCATATTGCATTCTTCAGGATAGCTTGCTTAAGAAAAAGAACTTTCCAAAATAGCATCTGTTTAAGATACAATCTGCCTGAGGTAATAATACCTTCCCAAGATAACACCTGTCTGACAAAACACTATCTATATATTGAGTAAAAACAGTAACGTGAGTTGTCTCTGTTAGCAAGTAAGTCTCTTTTATATAATGGCAGATTGGAGGTAGCAGGACTCGAACAGACTGGCACTCTACCAACTAAACTATCCCCTTAATAAGATTGTCATTGTTTATCTGGTCAGTATCTTTTACCTTCCTGAACGCTGTTCTGATAATATTCTGTGGTTAACCTTTGTGTAAATTTTTCAGAAGATGATCTCATCGAACTAAGCAAATCAGTGGGCCGTTTCGGAGCTTATCTTGCACGTGCATGTATGTTCTACCTCGAGTACCACAAGACGGCCTACAATATGAGTGGTAAGAAAGTTAAACATTTCCTAGGAACCTTGAAAGAGTGTGGTTAAGGGGACCTAATCTAATTGACAGCCAAAATTGGAATCTTAAGGAGTTCAAGACGTGAGTTTAAGGTGTAGGAGGTCCAGGGTATGCTGGAAAGAGTTATAGGATTGGATCCAGATATGACAAATTTCGATTAAAATTTTAAAGTTAGAATTAAAAATTTTAATTTTAATTTCAATTGACCTTCTGAATTCGGTTCTTATTTTCTATTTCCATTTCGATTGTAAATAGGATGTAGTATTTGAGGATTTGGGATAACAATTGAGGAATGGATTTAGGGTTATTTAAGAATTTCGATGTTAATTTTGATTGAAAATTATATTTTGCTATTTTGCTTTTGTTTTATTAATTTTTAAAGATTTCAATTGGAGGGTTTTTATGGAATCCAGCTGTTTATCTCCATGACCCAGCTGCTTTGGTTGCGGTTTTTTGCCCTGAGCTTTTCACCTATGTGGAGGGAGTGGTTCGTGTTCAAGTTGAGGGAATTACCAAGGGAATTGCACTCTTGAGCGCGACAAGCAAAGAGTATTTACATTTTTTTGTCCTTCCTATCCCTTATAGCCCCTATCTTTTCTGCCCTCTTCCTGGCTTCGCTCCTCCTCTCCCTTCAGTTCGCTCCTTGTCTATCGCTTGCATGATTCAATGATATATGTTTGCCTGCTCGCTCTACCTCCTCTTTTGAGCCCTCTCTCTTCGTATCCTCCTCCCTCTCCCGCTCCCTCTCCCCGTCACCCTCCCCCTCCCCTTCTTCCTTTTCTTGGTGCAAATGGCATTGTTTGCCTCCATTGCATCTTATTAAATTTACAACTGGAATTTTTGTGAGACCTCACAAGAAATTGCTGTTGTTTATATATTCTGCTTATTCTACATAGCTTTCTGCTTTGTCGTTTTTGACAAAGATTTCACCTACCTTGGGTTCATTTTCACGCTAAGGTTTTAGTCATTATTCACTTCAAATGAATATCAAGTATGTAAGGCTCTATAGGATTCACCACGGTTGTAGACCATACTATTTACAGAGAGATCGTCAAAGCACTTTCCGCTTTGGCGGTTTTTATTACCTATTAACTGGCTCTTCTATTATCTATTGACTGGCTCTTCTTTCACCTAATAACTGGCTCTTCTATTATCTATTAACTGTCTCTCTATTAACTGACTCTTCTATTATCTATTGTCTCTTCTATTATTTATTAATTGACTCTTCTAGTATCTATTAAATGGCCCTTAAATTATTTATTTTACTGGTTGAAGCTAATGTGCTGGTAAGGTTTTGCAGGTGGGCAGCTTTGACCAAATGGAACAATTTGCCATCTGTTCGAGTCGCTACCACAGTAAATGCTCGCGCAGTTTCAACTTTGGTGAAGGAAAGGCTCATGACTGCTTGAATTAGTGTAGACATTTTCTTTATTGGGACATAGTCTTCGATTTTATTTCAATATAGTTGATAAGGATCCTGTTTCTCGTCCGTTCACTCCATTTTGATTGGTTCTCAAGCACAAAAAATCATCTATGGAAGAAAATACTACGTACTGGATTTATTGTCCAAATGTATTGTCCTAGTGGACAGTTAGGATAAAAATGCACATTAATTACAGGTTTATTTCTACGTATTATAGTCATGTATTGTCCCATTAGTACAGCCCGGTTGAAAAGCTTTATTTGGCTGGTCTCATTGAGATACTTGCCGTGTAGAAGTCCAGTGTACATTTTAGTATCAACACTAATCTTGTAGATTAACCCTGAATATGTTTATTTGATTTGGCTTAGAAAGTGTCACGTTTTGTTGTGGATTCTGGAAGTAAAGTCTGATGATGACATGTATAGTGTGAAAAGGTAAGGTTCTTTTGCAGTCTTTTTGGGATTATTGGTTTTTTTTTTTGTTTCTTTGGTGTTTAGAGGAGAAATCAAGTGGGGATGAAACGCACGGATTGTTAGTAGTTGCATGATAATTCATCATTCGCAGTGTTTTTTATTAACGGTTTATTTGTTTCTTTGAGTTTTTTCAGTTCTCCTGCGTTTCCCTGCTTTTGTTTTCAAGTAATTGAATGATCCACGTCGAGTGTTTTTAATACAGCTTCAGGTTGCTGCTATGAGGAAGCCATATTGTGGTCGTGGATACCTGAACCTCTCACTAAGAATGGCCTGTAGATTAGGAAGCCAGAAGGTTTTTTGGACTGCACAAGTTGTGTGTGGGAAAAACAAAATAATAGACAAGTAGTCAATCGAGCTTTATATTAAGGAGAAGTTCCATAACATGAGAAGCATGTGTAATTGTTGGAAGGATAACTAATGGCAAAACGAAATGCGTCTAAAACAATGGCATATTACAAACTCTTGTAGCAATCTAATAATCAACCGCAGCTTTTGACTTTCGGACTTGTGAAAAAGCAAATCTGGGTTGGGTATTCTGATTACTAAAGATAATTTCTTGCATCACAGGGTAGTGTTACATTTCCTCTCAGTGGATGAGTTTTGCAGACAAATTAGAAATGGTCTATGGTGACGGCCATGAAAGAAATTTGTTGAAGAGTGCGGTGTTCCAATGACTTGATGATGTGGATGTATTCTGGTGTGGGGCCACCACAAGAGATACAAATCTTATCTGAGCTTCTTGCATCTTTTAAGTTTCGTGATGTGCATAATCCTGCTCCATCTTCCTAGCAACGTCACGACCTCTCGAACATGTTGAGCCATCTGACCAATGACTGTAACCGAGGCAAGGTTCGCCAAAAAATTGTCACCAAAAATATAACGGTCACCATCGAGCAGAAAAAATGCCATTCCGTCGCAAACAAACGACACCTGAAATCCTTATGTCCACTCTTATACGAAGCCAGTTACAAGTGTCCAAGAATTGATTTACGATATGGTTGTTGCCACCATAAGATCTGAGCGGATTGATATTTTTTTGCTCGATGGTACTCGTCGTTTCTCCGGTGAAATTGTTTTGGTTCTCACCGCCTCGGTTATAGTCATTGGTCAGGTATCAAGCCTCTTTGGTCAGGTGTCAGCAGGTGGCTCGACAAGTTAGAGTACCCGCACCCGACAATGCTAGGAAGAAAGAGAGTGACCATGAACTCCCGGATGTTATGGATGACTTTACTCCGATGCCCTTCGACATATCTAGGTGTTTGGGAGTTGCTTCGGACAAGTTCCTTCGTACTTATGGTTGGAGTTCTTTCGTGAGAAGGAGCTCTGGCAATCCTCCCATGTCACGTCAGTCCTCACTTCTTTTTGTCATCAGCGGTTGTCTGTGGCTTTACAGCGAGTAGAAGCTTCTATCCTCCTTCGATCTGCTATTGCCCTTATGGATCGTTGGCGTGTTCCAGATTTCCTCAGTGTCTCCGCCGAGCTTGAGGGATTTGAAGGGTTGCTTTTAGTGATTGCTATGGTGAAGCAACTATTAACTAACTTAAAATTAAACTGTTTTGTAACTTTTATGTTGGGTACGATAATTCGTTGTTGTCTTTGTCCTTGTTGTGCTGTCAGTGCCTTTTCTTGCCCCTGTTTGTGTTTCTAGTTCCTTTCACACTCTTTCCCTTTTAGGTTTGCCTTGCACCCACGTTCTGTTTTTTCTTTTCATTTTTTTGTTCCCATGTAGATGGTTTACCTATTGTAATTTCTTAATAAAGTCTTCTCCAAGATTAATTCAAATAGTGTGTGCAGTGCAGTTTCTTGAGTTTTAAGATTAAATCCTTCTCTATTTGTCTCCTTATTTTTGCATGTTGCCCTTTAGTCCTGTGATCTTGGTTTCAGTTTCTTTGATCAATTTTTCCTACCTTCCATTTCCCTATGTACTCAGATCATTTCCGATTACCCTGTCAAATAAAGCTTATCAAATACTTCTAAGGCTATCATGAATGTATGGGCAAAAATTATGGATGTCGCAATCACAATCTTCTACCATTCAATTTTCCTGAATATGAAAGTTAAACTCAAACGATTACTGACTGATACTGTCTTCCATATTGGCAGTGAAAAAGGCATGATGTGCAGCTCACATATTTACCGAGAATTTCGAATGTGCCTCGTCAAAAGCTTCTAATAATCATTTTCTCAGAGAACTTGCAAGGCTTCTACAGCAAAGGGGAAATCAGGCATTGTTGAAAATCTAAATAAAACCAGTTGTTCCCGCAATAACAAGTAAAAGAATGTGCCTAATTTGAACCACTGTTGCAATGTCTATTTGTCATGTCATGAGATATGAACAGCAGCGGGCTTTGTGACATTAAAGACTAAGAACAAGGTCCCTACAACAATCGAATGGTATAATTAAAGAGCTACACTGCCTATCGTCACTTGAGTTGATGTTTTTTTCGCCAATTAAATTATTTTTTCTCCCTGCAGACATGTATGATTTCAGTTTTGAGACTGCCAATCGGAAGGCAGGAACCTTACCTTTCCATCCCAACCGTCGGCTTAAAAATCCGACAAGTGTGCACGAAGAAAAGCTGGTCTTAGTGGCAAAAAATTCCTCTGAACACATTATAGATGTGTGAGAAAAACCCCACAGGGCCAACCTTAGAAAAACACCTTAGGGACTTGACCAAGTTGGCAAAACATCAAAATGAAAAAATCTCCATATAATCAAATCTTAGAAGGATGTCTTTAAGGAATTAGGTGTCAACTATAAGGTACGCAATACTTTTTAATGAACACATTAAAAAAAAATGTGAAGTGTGTGCAATTGTCGAAAATCCTCATAAGAGGTCTTTTAAAAAATTGGGGGTATATCCCAAGTGAGGGCATCCATAAAGCAACCAGATCAAACCAAACAGCGAATCGATTCTCTTATTTAGTTGCAAAAAGTACACTCATCCCCTCAACAAACTTGCTCATGTGTTGATTAACAACAAAGGTTTAGCTCTTCAACGAAGTGAACCTACTCTTATTACTTAGAATTGAATATGGGAATGAGAGGCCATAATTGGTCTAACACGAGGTCGCGGGTTACTTTCTGCACGAGTGATAATTTCAAGGGATAATGAGCAAATTAAAATGTTGAAAAATCTCCTCGCAAAAAGTAAATCAAAATCTATGAGCAATTTCCTTGCAAAACTAATCTTAGAAAGTGAAGAGCTGTGAGCTTTTGCCTCCAAAAACAGAGAGTTCCTACCTGTCCGTCCTATCCAATTGCTTCAATCGGTCGTCTACTGAGGAAGGTCCCTCTTCCAGTTTTCGAGCTTTTTTGTCGGCTGAGGTAAGAAAAAGGCCTGATGCAAAACAGAGAAAGAAACAAAAAACATAAAGGTAAACAAGGAGCACAAAGATAACTGGACATAATCAACGACCAAAAACTGGAAAAAGAATGCATTTACAAGCTCCGTATACATCATAGGCCCAATATGAATATTGGGACAAGTTCTATAAAAATACAATATAATTAATCCACAACCTACATGAAACGAATCTGAAGTAATTTGAGTTACATTGTCGAACTCTTTGACAAAAAAAAAAAAGGTAGCAAATATCCGACAATATCTCTTATCGCTTATTTTAAACATAACATCGCACCCTCTTATAAAATAACCGACATGCAAACTCTAAGTTTACAAGCTCTAACTTCACAGCATCAAAAACTTGAATGTACGCTCCAGAATATTCTAAAACTCTTACAAAGATTCTGAGTTATTTCGCGACTCCACAGAATCTTTGTCAAAAGACTATTCGTCTAATTTCAGCTTCTTATAGGATAAAATGTCTTTGGCAGCACCTTAAATGCTTTCGGGGCTTTCAGTACTTAGAAAGAGGAGGTAGAGAGACTCACCAACCACGGTGCCACTTCCCAACAGCAGCAGTAACCGTAAACTCAATCGGTCCGACATGGATTCAGACTGAGAGGCCCCGTACGGATGAGATCTATGGATGCAGAAAAGCAGCAACCGCAATCAAACTTACTTCGTGAAAAAAAACCAAGAGATCCTTCGGCTAAAGCACCAACCACCTGAAGCGTTAACCTCCGAAAAGAAGACAGAAGAAGAAAAGATGATAGTTTAGCACCTTTGGTACTCCAACTTCGTTACCGTAGAATCGAAGTCAAACTTGGAAAGATTCATTGTACACAGTTTCAAAACGTGCTTGAAAGTTGAAAATCTACAACCGCACAATATTGCAAGTTCCTTCCCATGCTCTTGTTGCAGGCCGCTTATTTTCAATCGTGTACAGCTTCAAAATGCCTTCGAAACTATAACGGTGCTTTGTTGCAGGCTGCTTCTTTCAAATCGCATTGTGGACATTTTTATCTTTGCGACTAGCAAAATGGATGACAATCAGCTTTCAGTGCCTGACCAGAAAACTCTTGTGCTCGTGAGTTTCTTGGAAACCTGGCATCCGTTATCACTTTAAAATTTAGTTATTAATTTGTGGATTTTTTTTTTCGTTATTTGGTATTTATTTCTAATTATGGTGTCACTTGTTTGCTGAAACTGGGTTGTTTTTTTGTTTCTGGAAAACAACAAAGGATTATGCTCACAGCTCTTAAGCCAAATTCTGTCAGGTCTTTATATATTGGCCAATTGAATATTAAGGAGGCACACAAGCATATCTCCTATTGTTTCCTAACCGTGGAGGAGATCATAAAATTGGCATCAACTTCGTTCATCACCACTTTTTCATTTCAGAACTCAAACATTATGAATTCAGTTCACACTACTTATTTTTGCCTCTGGGAATAAACAGTTATTGGAACCGCGTGATCTAAGGGCTTCCTGCAGCACAGCACTTCACCAAAGAAGTTGATAGAAAATCGAATGAAAGTATTTGAAGGATGCACCTAGTATAATGATCCTTCTTTTCGGTTAGCATTCCAGTCTTAGTAATTCTTTTCTATACACGAGCAGTTGCATCACATCAAGATGCCATGGCAATTTGATTTCTGGTCACACTCAATTTGAGAATGTCTGTATATTCTTATTTCTGATATCCACTGAGCTCCTTTGGAGCCTGTTTGTTCAGATTTAAACTTGTATAATAGTCGCTTTTTGCAGGTGAATACATTCATCATCCACACGGTGCAGCTATTGAACAGATTTTCGAATACCTGTGAGGAGAACCTTGCAGAGGTCAGCAGGTGCCTCTCTGTCTGTGTTGCTCTATGCTGCACGTAGAACAATGCCGAAGTTAAGCAAAGGTTTTAATTTACCAGGAACAAGACACTTATAGAATCAGCAAATATTTGGTACATCTGAGTTCCATCTTAGCTTTCTGACTTTATGCTACATTGAGGAACCCCTGTCTGTTTTTCTGAACTGTATATCCATGTGAAGCCTGTATTCTATTTGTGGTGTATTCCTCATTGGTGTTTTGACAGACGAGCCCAACGAATCGACGTACGCCTTCGACTGTTGGAGGCCCAGCTTAGGTCAATTGATAGTGGATCCTCAAATTCACAACAACTCTCCCAGTCTGCTCACAATGACCCTGGTCATCAGCAAGGTTCGGTATCAGATATTCCTCTTCCAGAATCTGGCAGGGAAACGACTGCTGAAAGGTGAGCAATCTTGGCTTCACAGGAAGCAGGATGTTTAAAGCTAGTTTCAGACCTTTTTATCCAAGGCCATTGGGTATACAGTTAGCTATGGAATGTATGGCCGGTTTTTCCGGAGCTCACAAAAGTGTTGTGTGAGGCCAACACAGAAGTAATGGACCAACTTGGGCTTCTGGCGCACCACGATGTTGTTAATCCTGTTTATACAATCAACTCTGTTCAGTCCTATCACTGTATATGAGCTGCTATTTACTTCATGTCTACCATTGAACCTCGGTCAGTTAGTTTATGAGTATTGGTTAAAATGTTTTTCGCTAGCCACTTTGGAGCCTGTGCAGCTGTGAATATCTCTAGTATCTCAAGCGTAAATCAAACAAAGAACTTTGACAATGGTACGATTTTTTCTTGTCGAATAATGGGTAGTCATCTGATCTTATGTTGCTGACAACTTCTTGTGCAGTGCATGGCCAAAAGTGCCTTCAGAAACCGCCAACGCGGATGTTTCTTCACAATCAGACTTGAGTTCTCCTAGTGTCCTACCCGGAAACCCATCCGCCTCTACCGTTGAGGAGAAGGGTGAGCCGAGCAACACTGGAGAGCAGCCGCAAGCATCATCCAGTACACCTAGTGTGAGTAGAGTTTTTTCTGATACGGGTGCCAGTGCTCTTTTATTCAGCTCAGATGGGCATGGTCATTGTCATGGTGTGTTTTGGTTTGTTTTTGGTTTTGTTCAGTTTGGTTTGGTTTAGTTTTATTTGGTTTAGTTTTATTTGGTTTGGTTTCATTTGTTTTGGTTTCATTTGGTTCATTCTTTTTTCAACTGCATATACTGAACTGATTGATTTTGGATATTATTACCTTCTATGGCAGTAAATGAAACATGATCCAAATTGAAATTGCAGCCATTTGAACTGCTAAACTGATCCTTTTCTGGTTGCAATATTTCTACAGCCAGTTGGACCAGGATTTTATCCTGTAACAATTCCTGGGCAATTTTTTGAAAAGGGAAGATCAATTTTGTATCTACAACAGTACCAGTGTAAATTATACTGAAAGTGTACGGTGCCAAATAATCTGTAGTTCTTTTTGCCTTTTATATATCTCTGTTGACCTTTTTTAAATCCAAATATTTTCACTACACCGTGTATAGTTACTGCTATGGAAAATGGCAATTCAAATTTGTCATTTGTAACACATGCTCATAATAAATATTTTGGTATCCTAGTTATTGAGAAAAGTTACACAAACAGCAAATGATCAAGCAGGCAGTGTACTGCGGCCTATCCTAGTGAGAGCCAATTATTATCCAGTATATAAAATATATGAGCGATGTAGTTATTATGAAGAATCATAAAGTTATGACAGCAGAATAATGATAATAAATAGAAAAATAACTTTAGTACATCCATTTTTTCCGTAGTTCAAAATGGGAAATGGCGTGATATTGCAGTCAAACTAGTACCAATGCATCTCTTGGGTCAAAAGCTCAAAAACTCAACATCTTGGGTTCATACAACATCCACACAATTACTTATCTCTTGTCTCTGACAAGGAGAAGTTCAAAGACGTTGGAATGCATAATTTAAAGTTGGTGTGTTTGGTGTGACTTGCATGTTTATTCAAAACCATTAAAACCTCAGGATTTTGAAGGTTGAAAACGAGCACAAAGTGGTTTTACTACTGTTGAGCTGGAAAGCAAAAACCACGCCTCATTTGCAGCGTTTTTCAGGTCAAACAGAATTTATCTTAGCAGGTGGACATCAATTTATCAACGGATCAATTCTTCTCTCGTCAGGGGGAATGTTTGTTTCTCCTTAATTTATCAGTCTCTCATTTCTTCTGTCTTTGACGGGGTTTTTTTGCTTTTGCAGGTGAAGCATGATCCAGCACTTGCTCGATTCTTTCGAATGCTGCAAGTAGGAGTGCCTGAGCAGGTATGTGCCCCTTCTTTCTGGTTTTTTCAAGGTGTGTTAGGCGCTGTCAGGAACCCTGTGATTCAAATTGATAGGCATCCATCTTTGAGAGGGAGAGGGAGAGGGAGAGGGGGAGGGGGAGGGGGAG
>JBBHKE010000503.1:63751-113199 GCA_037447655.1 Zygnema cylindricum | reverse complement strand
TATCGTACTTTTAATTTTTGCGCGTGCGATCTGTCACATCACGCCACGCTGTCGTGTTCTCAAATATCCGTACACTACTGTACCGGAAACGGATTGATACGTGGAGTACATGTAACTCCTACGAAAAATTTTGACGCTCCTATTGGTCCGCGTGTACAAAAACGATAGGCCCTTGACAATCAAAGGGCAAAGCACCGGGTCGCCCGCGACTATTATTTTTTAAATGCGTTAATTTTTTCAGTTTTTGAAATTTTCGTAAAATTCGTAGTTTTCATGTACGGATGTGATGTACGGAAAAGGGTACGGAATTATGTACGGAAATATACGGAAATGGCAGCCTTGTCTCTGATTGCTGGTTGCTTGGTTCACTTTTTTAAGCGACGAGGCAGGATCGTCGCTGTTGTAGTTTCGTTTCGATTGTCTGGTGTCGTATTATTTTTCATTTTTGATTAAATGCATAGTTGTTCAAACCGTTTAGTGCCAACGATTCAATCGCGACGAATTATACTTAATGAACGCATTGAACGATTTGAAAAAATCGTTAAAATCGATAATGAATTTTGTTCTGTACTATTCCGTACATGTAAAAAACATGAATTTTACATATAGCGCAGTTTGTAAGTTTTCCGTTAAATGAGCGCTAAACAATTTTAAATATATAGATATGTATCACACTCACCGTGTGTATCTGAATTTCCTCATCGACTTGTAGCAAACAATTGTACACTAGGTTACAACGAAATGGCGTAGTGGCAGGTTCAAATGTCAGCCGATGCAAAAATTTTGTCAAAGTTTTCAACATTCCATGGCGGCTTCTTTCAAAAAAAAATGAAGAAGACGTTCGTACAGTTTTCAAACTTACCGCGCGCAAATAGTGTGAAATTTCAACGTCTCTTTTCAAAAATGTCCGTACATTTTCGATAAAATTACGTACATGTTCCGTGAAATTTCTGTTCAATTTACTGGACAGAAAATACTAAGAAATGCGAC
Organism: Zygnema cylindricum; assembly: GCA_037447655.1. Classification (NCBI taxonomy): domain Eukaryota; kingdom Viridiplantae; phylum Streptophyta; class Zygnematophyceae; order Zygnematales; family Zygnemataceae; genus Zygnema; species Zygnema cylindricum. Next base: position 112,209 of record JBBHKE010000503.1, on the reverse strand, counting down.
GTATGTTTTCGTCAAATTTTGTACATTTCCGTAAAAACCGTATAATTTACGGGAACTACTGTACTTCTCCCATAAATTGGCCGTTCAGTTGACCGGACAAAAAGTACATCGCGTTTTTCTACTATTTTTTCAACAGTCACGAATTATACATAGAAATCGGAAAATATGAAAAAATCGTACGATTTGAACAACAACGATTAAATAAGTTTGAGTTTTTCGTATTTTTACTATATACTGAAGTCAAAGTCAGTTAACGCATTTAAAAAAAAAAATGCATTTGTTCCGTGCGCATACATCATTATTTTTCAGGCGTTTCATGCGTGCGTTTAAACCGCTTGGTACCTCTATGATTTCATGTAAAAACAACCAAATATTCCACCCCTTAAAAAAATAATGAAATAAAACACTAAAAAAACAGAATGTTGTCGTTACCCTATTATTACTCCGACCCCATCGCCGATACGATTATAATTTTACCACAGTTTACCACTTAGGTCGTCTTATCCCCATTACCGGTACTGTTATTTTAATCAGTCTGTTTATTAGTCTATTTAGTCGAATTAAATTAAAACCGCGTTAAATATACACAACATTAAATAGACATTACAATACAATACAACATAACATTATATAATGAGATATAATATAAATGATAGTATAATATAATGTAATATAATATTTATAACATATAATATACACTATATATGATATAAGTAACAAACACACACACACATATATAAAAATATATATTGTAGAAATTAATGGTTCTCTTTAGTATTTTCTAGGTCTAAATTAATTGCAGAAAAGAAGCCGAGGCAGTCTGCCTCTAACTCCTCTCTTCAGCTCCCACACTTGTCGCAGTCACTAAGGTTGAAGAGGGAGATAGAGCCATGGCTGCCTGTGCTATCTAGAGAGAGACGTGCAGATGGTTTAGTGGATTTACTAAAAGGGTACTTGACATACGCAGGATTTGATCCTGGTACCTACCGTTTGTCAAGCTAGCCAGTAACGGTTAGCTTTATCCTACAAGTCTAAGATCGGTGCTGAGACATAAAGGGTATGAAAGATATTTAAACTATAACGCGTAAACAAAATCATTTAACTGAAACTATAGACGTCGCGCACGGATACAGTTTTGTAAAGTACGGTGTACGGTACGAAACGAAACAGATAGCGCGCAAGTATTTACGACGGCTACGATTGAAATCCGGTTTAATCGGACGGCCGCGAAGCATGCCGAGATCGCGGAATAGGTTTTCTGCGGTTTGCGGTCAACGTTACACCAATTGACACGTGGCACAACCACATTGGATAACGACGTCTTTGGGGATTACAAAAACGAATCGAGATATGACATCTGTCGACTGGTTGGCCATGTCGTACAATGGTCGTACAGAAAGTACACCAGCTTATGTACCTTTTTGTACGATACAGTATTTTGATTGGTGCCGTACTTCAGTAGTTAGATTTTTAGAGAGAGATAGGACTTAGAAAAATTGATAGATAGGACCCTCTCTCCCAAAGAGCTTCTGTACAAAAGGTCAACTTTGACCCTCTATAACTTGTTGAGATTTGAAATCTTTAGTTAATAAATAGAGTAGACTTAGAATAGTTTTCTAAAAAGTGGTATATAAGACTTACCTTTATTAGTGTTACAGTAGGCAAAGTACAATAGAGTGTATTGTACCTTTGCAGGTTTTACGGAGTGACGTCGACACGCGTCACGCAGCAGGCAATTGTTATCGCCAGATCAGACGGACGGAATCTGATCCGGATATCTTGAAAAATATATGGTACGGCTATTTTTGGAGTCATACAGATATTTTGGAATTATATGGTACGGAATATTTTTATGATCATTAAATAGAAACGTCCGGATATTTCGGAAGTGAATTATGATCATTGATTTTGAGAGACGTCGACGGACGCGATTCACGTGGGACCGCAAGTGACGAGGCGTGATTCACGTGGGACCACAAGTGACGAAGCACTCAGGTGCTTCGTACTACACGACCACATTCGGCTGGACTTTAGCGACTACCGCTGACTAAGCATTTGGAACGTTTTGTGTACGGTTAGAACGTTTTGTGTACGGTTAAATGTCTGTAAATATCTGAATAACATTAGTTTGTATTTTAGTGTGATAAAAAATAGTGTTCCATTAATCAGGTTTTTAGAAAATAATAATTAGGGTTTTGAGGTACCTTGACATACAGATAGGATGCTTTCTCGTTAGTAAAGATAATAACCGTAATAACGGTAACCCAAATTAGTGTAGATCAGTAGATAAACACTGTGAGTATATAACTTAGGACTTAGCCAATTTTGTAGTATCCAGTTTTGGGAATATGATTTTCTAAGGGCAGTTTTTGGGAAACTTCCAGACATCATATCTTATGGTTTACTGGGTCATTTGGGCTGCAATTTTGGGAATTGTCAGTTTACTGTATTTTGTAACATTGTGCCGAATTTGAAGCATATTGTGTTTCTGAGTCATATTTTGTGTCAATTCTAAGTTGGCTGTTGAGTAAGTACTTTGATAGTTTTTGTTGTTTTTCATGTCTACTTCCACTACTACTGCTGGTTCTCCGCCTGCAACGGTGGTTGTAGAACAACATAACTTACTACTTAGGGGAGCAAATTCAGATATTCTTTTTGCTATAGACTCAAGGGAGTCTTGCCTTCACAAGGGTGAAGATGGTAGAGTTTTTTTCTGCCAGGGTGACAGTTATTATTGTTGAAACACAAAGGGGTCAGGGTTATCCTAGAGGCTTCGTGTGAGCTGCCTACTCTGAGGACCTATGGAGGTCTCAGAGTTGCATATATATATATGTATAAATATTGTTAAGTTATTTGGTGAATCCACGGATCGGCCGAATTCACGTTTGTGTTCAGTTTAAGTTTGATTCAGTTTGGGTTTGTGTTTAAATTATTTATTATCTAGTTTAGGTCTGCAGCTAAGTCTTGTTACGTATCGTTGAACAATGGGTGTTTGTTATGTAAGTATTAATTCGTGTCATTTGGAGTTGTACAGTTGATTAGTCATTTAGTGCGTAGACAGTGTACGATGTTTAGGTCCAGTGACGATTAAGTTTGGCTCACTTATGTTTTATTAGGCGCCAACTTTTGCTTCGGCGCCTGTGTCTTATCAGTGTGAGTGGAGTCACATTGAAGTTAGAGGAAAAAGTCGTGCAAACTAAGTCTTCATTTGAGCTCATATTTAAAGAGAAATTTGAGTCCAGGATTATTATACGTCTGATAGTAGATGCATCATGCGTTGAAAAAGAGATGCATCAAAGTTAAGTGAGAGAAAAGTAGGGAATAAGCTAGTGAGAGAAGTGAGAGTAAGGGTGTGTGTGAGAAAAAATGATGTGAGTAAGAAGAGTGAAAGTGAGAGTGAGAGTTTGTTAATTAGAAAGCCTTCGGCTGAATAAAGTTACATTTGGTCGATGTACGTTGTTGTGAGGTTGTGAGACTGTTTTGTTAAGCTTACGTTGTGCATATTATTTCTCTCAGGTTTGTTTTGAGTGCACTGTTTTTATCACACTATATATATATGCATGTACATGTATGTACATATATATTCTGAAATTATAGGGGCTCCATAGCCGCCTTAAATGCATAACTCAACCTAAGCCTCTTAGATAGCCCAAATCCACGCTGGTTTGACAAAGTATAGCAGCCACCCCAGCAAGCAATTATTCTGACCAACTTCTCCCTAGTGAAGGCGGGGCTCCTTTGAGTCTGCCGCAAAAAGAGCCATTGAAAACGCTCAACCAAGCGGAAAGTTATGGTTGTTCAAAGTCACCATCTTTATATAGATGCGCTCTAAGAGAGAGGGACTAAAAAAAATTATAATTTCCTAAATCCTACTCACAACACCTATCTAGTAAGTTATCTACCAATAAGATAAATCTAACGTACAGTTTGTACAGGGGACAATACATTAGTCGTGGTACGGTTTGTACGACTTCAGTACGACACCAATGAGGATGATGTACTTTACATGTTCGACCCATGGTTTTCCCCGTCTCCCTCCGCCAACCTCTTGCGACTTTCCACGTGCCAATTTGTCGGCTCTTTGGCATAAGCCGCCAAAAGAGCCATTCGGGTATATTGGCGCCCACGCTGACAGTCCGCTCGTAATTTTCCAATCGATGTCGTCCGTTTGATTTTGGCAGCGCGCAGAATGTTCTTTGCGGCCGTTCGTACTTTTTGGTTGTCGTACTTTTCCCATTATGTGTTTACCATTTTGTAAGTTCGTCGTTAAATGAAAACACGTGCGTGTGAAATGTGTATATAATTATCGAACCGTGTATCTCTAACAACTTTTCTACGACTCAACGGGTAACGAAAACGCCTAAGCGAATTCCGTAGGACCTATGATCAAATCCTGATCCGTCCGTAATGTTTGTGAAATCTCCTTCTGTCTCTCTCTCTCCCTCTCTTTAGTTTGCGCCTTGTCTGGTAAGGAGGTCTCTCTCTCTCCCTCTCTTTGGTTTTCACCTTGTCTGATAAGGAGGCAGCCATGGTGGCTCTCGGTCTAACCCTCTCTCTCCTATCTAAAGTCTAGGAAATAAACGAGTGACCTGAGAATTACTTTTTCAACACATTCATTACGTACATAATTTTGTAAAAATTTTAAGCAACATTGGTAATGTAGAAAAGAATTTGAAAAAAAACACATAAAATCGTTGTTTTTTTTTTCTTTTAACATACCTTAAAACGAACGATTGAAAAGTTCATTTCAAGCAATTGACATTAATCGTTTTTTAGTTTTTATTTGTTTTACATCGTATAAAATATATTTCACAATTATACAATAGTAATTTAAAATTACTTCCGGTTCGCCACGCTCGCACAAAAAAAAAAAAATTGTGCCAAAGAAAAGGTTCGCGCAAATATTGACATTTTTGTCTTTTATGTCTTGTTGGTACATACGAATATGTCTATAGATCGTAGTAACATTAGAAGAAAATCCTACCATCAAAACTGCGATGGTAAAACCATGAAAGTACAAAACTTGATTGAAATGGAAAATTGTTCACTACCATGAAAAGCTACAATTGGAAATCCCCAAAGTACGTACGAGACCTACAAAACCTATGCAACACTAAAGGTGTCGTTTGTTCTGGAATGTCTAAAATTGTACGGCCAACTCTACGAGGCGTTATATTATAGACGATGTTCTATCGCGTAATGCTTGTAAAACATGTGTTCCAAATTATGTGGCAACACATAAGTTATAATAAGATTTTGAGAATCTTTGAAGATTTTTTACAACGACCAATTTTAACTCAAAATCTTCATTTGCGTTACACGTACGTGCATACCAAGTCACCGTACCACACCATTTGTTTACTTTGCAAACGCCTTCTCTTCTACACCAACTCGTCTTTTAAGATTTCTTCTTTTCAAAATAAAAAGAACGTGACAAAAAAATATTACCAATAATAGTCTGACGAATGAGTGTTACGAGATTACTTTCCTATTTTCGGTTGGATTTTGAAAGGCACATATCATGCGTAAATTATGAGACTTGTTCGTTGTACATCGTGACACGTAGGTTAGTCGTTCAGCGTGTTGCACCTCTTTTTATTCTTTAGCTAACAACCGAACTCGTCGAGGTGGGTTGTCAACTACAAAAATAATGAAGCAAATATATAAGGAATAAGTATCCAAAGGTCATTTTTACCTCCAACATCTTCAAAGAGTATTTATAAGATTATGTTTAATGTTATTTACGTATAAAAACAAAATAATCACTAAGGCTTGGTACAGGTAGGCATGAATTTTGCTAAATTACCCCACTTTTCGTTTGATGGCGTCACCCTAGGAGCAAAAACAGCAAAAACAAAATGAAGAATAACAAACACCGAGACAAAACTACAAGAGCAATAAAACCCACGCAGTATTAAAGCTTTAACAAAAAGAATGGGTCGGCGACCCATAGCCTAAATCAAGTCCACATTAAAGGTTTAAAAACAAATATCATCAATGTACACGAGGTGGCATAGAGGTAAATCTCATAGTCCACGACCATCATTTACCACCGTACTTTGTTTGATAATGGTCGATACTTGGGATTGTTGAAGGGCAACAAAAATACTTTGACGTTAAAAAGATAACATGAGAGTCACGGAAGGGCTACCAAGTCCCTAACCTTAAAAAAACGTCGAGCACAATCACGGATGATGTTGTCAAACGACGATTCCAAAGTCCCACCTATCTCCAAAGCAAATGGTATGAAATTGTCGGCTAGGTCCCGGTGAGCGTAATCGCATTCTTTAGAGGCCATTGCATCTTGAGCCGCAACACTAGTATGTAATGTTGCACGAATTAAAAAAGAAAGTCTTGCAGAGGTGGCTGGAACTACATCCCCTAGTGTACTCTTTGCACTTTACAAAAAAACAAGATCAACCCCAAGGTCGTGTACTCCCCTAGATTGAAAACGTGGCAATAGGATATGCAACACCTCACTCATCATGTACATTTCTTTACTACGCACTTAGGCGATTTCATCCTGAACCGTATCATGTGCAATTGTGTGTCCTCCATTGGACTACAGAATTCAGGAAGCCTCTAGATAATTTTTGACTAACCCTTCTTCAAATAGGACCGTTGCTACCCAAGCAAGCAAATAGACAATCTCACTGCACCCCTGTGCAGATTGGACTCCCGTGAGTCCGCAACAAAAAGAATCACTGAAAACGCCAATTTTTATACAAGCTCATTGGGAGAGAGGCGGCTATCTCCTCAATCCTCTAAGTCCTAAACCCCTCTCACAACCTTTATATACTGATGTATGAACCAATCAGAGAACTGTACAATACAGAAAGGTACTATGGCCGATGTCCTTTCTGTACGGCCTGTGTACGACAAGGCCATGGAGTAGACGTCTGTCTCTTCGAGACTTGTTCCCATGCTTTCCGAGATTCCCGCTTTCCAATTATATTGTGCCACGTGGCGCCAAGTCATGTCACGCCCGAAGTCCGCCAAAGCGGCCATTTTGGGGTCTCGGCGATGATGCTGCCAACGGATGTAAAGCGGCTTTTCACATTAGCCATTAAAACAAATGTCCAGTACATTTGTTTCGTGCGGGTTTTTGTTCGCACTATGTTACAGCGAGTCTCTATGCTTGTTATCTCAAATTTCGTTAACCGGATTAAGGTTCCTTAACAAGGTTTACATAAAAATTAAACCCTATATACTCTAATGAACTTCTACGACTGGCCGGTTAGAGCTGACTGCTACGCCTCGCTTTGCCGGTTGAAGGTTCGAGTCTTGCCAGGCTCAACCTTTTAGTTAAGAGTTACTTATATCACTCTACGGTCTTGCCTGTGTAGCTAAGGTAGCCATGGCTCCACTACTATCTCTCACCTTCACTGACTATAACAAGTATGGGGGCTGGAGAGAGATGGTGGAGGCAGACTGCATGCGCTTTTACTTAATCAACTCAGACCTAGAAAATACCCTCTAAATCTATTGATTTCAACATCATGTGTTGTTGTGCGCTCCCCACCATGTGAACAACAGAGCAAATGGAGGCCATGCTCATCGATATGTTGGTCATAAATGTAACAAGATTTACCTAAAAGAGATGAGTGTGGCAAGCAAATTGGTAAACAGAGTCTAGAAGAAAATTGTTAAGAAGATCAACAGAGTGAGGAAAATATAGGAGTAGCGACGAGCCAAGCCCTAACACCTTGTCCTAAACAAGTGCCAAGTCAAGCTTGCGCTTCATCCATAGACATATCCCTAAAGAGGTTCATGAAGTCAGCGACTACCTTATCATGTGTTGGTGCACCCTAGAAAATTTCTTGGTGGTGAGGGAAGAGAATGGAGGAACAACATCTTGGGCTTCATCAAGCAAAACCAAACGAGTAGACAATAATGATTGTTGAAATGATAATGAGTAGTGTTATGTATGGGTAAGGATTTGTCGATAACCGATATGGGCCATTTTTCGGGTAACCGATAATCGATACATCGGTATGGAGATATATGTAAGGTACGTACAGATAAACGTACGGCCAGTTCACTCAACTGTACGTGTTATTCCCTTGACGCCCTACTCACAACCCCTATCTACTGAGGTGCCTACCAATCAGATCATTTGTACAAGCCGAAAGTACAGTCGCCAGCATAAGATATGTACGGCTTTAGTACGGCTTTGGTTGAAACGATGTACCTTTCACATCCGACGCCATGGCTTTGTCCCCTTTTTCCTTGGGATCCACTAGAAACTTGCCACGTGTACTCTAGACAAAAAGTACAGAAAGTACAAATATATCGGTAACTTTGACCGTTCGATAAGCGATAACTATCTGTATATGTGTTATCGCGACAATATTTTTACAAATACACAACACTAATAATGAGCCTTTGTCGACAATAGAGTCTCATGGGCCAAGATAAGACTATCGTCCACCACAAACCTTAAACTAATGACGAATGCCACCACAACCTCGAATTAATGATAGATGTCACGAGAGATCGATTACCCAAATAAACGGTTGGTGCTATGGTGGCAGGAGGACATAAAGAAAGACCTCGAAAGGAGTCGAGTAAAATATAGTTATGAGGAGCAAGGATCCATTTTAGACGAAAGTGTGTATGTGAAAATTGCGGTTGGCAACTCGATAAGCCCTAATTTGTGTGAAAAGTCCTCATACAACATCACTAAAATCTTGTGTGGTGTGAATTGGTTGCCAACCTACCCAAAATTTATGCGTGACTCCATTCGACGCACTGAAATCCGATAAATTGGTAAGATATAAAAAAAAAAGATAGCAATGGCGGGAGATTTTTTAGGGTTTACATTTGTAGTCTGTCGATCTGTAAACCATAAATTTTGAAACTGTTTTGTAATATACTGTTATAAAATGGACTTCGTAGAAAGAGTCATACGCTTATGGTTCTATGATGTGTGGTTGTAAAATTGTTTATTTGGACTAAAGTTCTTGCTCTCCAAAGTACTGACCCGATTCTAATACAAGGCATGGCATACTAAAACCGTACAAACTATTAATACGATGTAGGATATAATATTTATTTATAGTGATACAAAGTTGTTCAAACTGTTTAGTGCGAACGATTTTATCGCGATGAATTATACGTAACGAACTCATTGAACGATTTGAAAAAATCGTTAAAATCGTTAATGAATTTTCATCTGTACTATTCCGAACATGTAAAAAAAACGAATTTTACATATACCGGAGTATGCAAGTTTTCCGTTAAATGAGCACTAAACAATTTTAAATATTTAAATATATATATATCACATTGCGTTTGTGTATCGGAATTTCCTCATTGACTAGTAGCGGTAAATTGTAAAATAGATTCTTTCGAAGTAGCCTAGTGCCAGGTTCAAATCTTGGCTATTGCAAAAAATTTCTCAAAGTTTGTCTTTCTGATACTATCTTATCCTTTATCTTATCTGTTATCTTATCTGTATTTTATGGCGGCTTCTTTAAAAAAAAAAAAAAAAAACACTCATAAAATTTTCAATCTTACCGTGCCCAAATAGTGTGACATTTCAATGTCTCTTTTTGAAAATGTCCGTACATTTTGAATAAAATTACGTACATGTCCCATGAAACTTCTGTTTAGTTTACTGGAAAGAAAGTACAAATAACTGCGACGTATGTTTTCGTCAAATTCCGTACATTTCGTAACCGTACATTTTACGGGAAAAACTATTTTTTTCCCGTAAATTGGCTGTTCAGTTTACCGGACAGAAAGTACATCGCGTTGTTTTAAGATTTTTTCAACAGTCACAAATTATACGTAGAAATTCGAAAAATTGAAAAAATCGCACGATTTGAACAACAACGTAGTGATAGTACATTACACCACGAATCCTAATTAGAGTAAATAACGCTAATTCGGTCGCCCTAAATTTCGACTCTATCATTTTAAATAGAGTAAATGATTCTAAAATTTTCATTACACTATTTTAGGTAAGGTTTAGTTAGCGTTAATAATTCTAATATAGGTTCGTTTTAAATAGTGTGGAGTATGGACGACGTATGATCGTGCAATATTGTATTTTTTTAAATAAAAAGGTACAATTACCGATTTAATAGACTCGCGGTCGCATGTGGAGTCGCAATAAACAAAAAGACTCAATCATATCAAAAAAAAATTGTTCGCATATCTCTCGTCCGTCGACAACATTGTCGTCAATGTGAAAATTTGACTTAATTTACGTATTAGAAGTTTATAGTACAATGGCGAAAACACGTGTTTGCCTGTATTTTTATAATTACTTTGTAACTTCAGCTTAACATTCCATGTATTCAGTTAGAATACGAAAATTCGCACCAATTTCATTAAAAATTTATTCTAATATAAGATCGCGTCTGTTTTAGCGTAAATATTAATTCTAAAAAAAACAAACTTATCAAAATGCCCCTTGAAAGAAGTAACTTTTAACTTTAATATGGGTCTTTTACCATAATGGCACATGAAGTAGAGTGAACATACTAACAAAAATTGAATAAATATACAACATTTGGCATGTGTGATATATTCGTAAGGTAACGTCAAATGCGGATAGACGTCACAAAATATAATCTCTTTGGACCAATCGCAAGTCACGCTTTTTATGTCCAATCGCAGCCGGTCTTCCCTTTTTTTTTCCCTGTGGAATCTGACGACTTCGCCGCCATCCTGTCTGCGCCGCCATCCTAATTTTTTTTTTCCAACAGGGATTTGTGAGATTCTCGCTTCCTCTTTCACCTCTATGGATAGCACGTCGCCCACGTCATTGCTCGCTTCCTCCTTCACCTCCATGGATTGCACGTCGCCCACGGCATCGCTCGCTTCCTCTTTCACCTCCATGGATTACACGTCGCCCAAGTCATGGCTTTCCTGCCGTCGGCTTACATTTTTAGGGCGCTTACCTTTTTAGGGTTTTGTAGTACGCGATGGCGAACATTTTGCTGCCAGCCAACTCCACCATTGATGACGAGGTAAAAGCCTATTCTCTTGCTGGTGGTTCCATAAGACTTGGCAAATGCCATTTTCCATCCTAACATTCAAAAACAATTTTTGGACACTTATGATAGGTCATATATTGTAATCCTTTCACTTTGCTGTCAATTTTCTACAAACGGTTATGTCTTTCAGAATTTTTATTATCATTTTTATTCTATGAAGGGTTATTTCAAGGTAATTCATATGTTTTTTTTTTTCTGGTGTTGCTTTTGTTTCTCTCCTCTCACCTTTTCAGTTAACCATTTGCTTTAAGCTTCATTTTATTAACGCTTATAAATATTGATAGTGAGGGTGTTGAGAAAAATGTTGAGAATATTTAAAAAAGAAAGATATATTCGTTTATTATCTTTTGTGTTAGATTTTTATAATAATAGTCGGTTTTGTAATCTGTACGCTTGTCACATTTGTTATTGTCAATGGATTCAAAAACATACAAATGTGTATTTTACTTTTCGTTTCATGTCATTAAAAAGGGATTTTCAGCCAATTAATAATAATATAAAAAAAATGTGGAACAAATTTTCTTCCCGCTTAAAGTACGATGTAATAAAAATACTCTGATAAACTCTAAAAACCCATAAAAAACCCTTGGACCTTTTAACGGATCAACAATTGAATCTAAATCCTCTTTTTTTTTCAAGTTGGGGCCAAAGTTTTTGATTTATTTCCGACATCATATTACTTTCGACTTTATATTTTTCCTGTAATACACGAGGATAGTGAAATGATTTCTACAAAAATGGAATTAAAAAAAGATAAAAGATAGTCGATTTAAGAGAAAATGGAAAGGTATAGAAATTTTTAGGAGTTAAGGGCCTAGATTCAGTTTCAGAGTGTGTACAATAGTGAAATTTTGGAGTCATAATTGTTTATTTTTGTCATAAACTACATGGTATTACACATTTTTTCACTCTACATATGACTGTATTATGTTTTCTACCAAATGATTATGTCTTGTACATGTTTGCATCCGCCATGGAATGATGATATTTTTTTGTCTTTTGTCATGGATGCTAACCTACCAGTGACGAGGCATTTTTGTCGCTGGATTATACAACAATAGAATGAAGGTCTTTTACTTCTTTTGTCATAGATGCTGACCAACCGGCGACGAGGCATTTTCAACGCTGGATTATACTCCAGTTATGATTCGTGTTACAGCCGACTAGACTGGCTTAACGGAACAACCGGCGACGTAAGTGTGTTATGACTCGTGTTATGAAATTCTGCGTCCTCCATTGGACTACAAATACAGGAAGCCTCTAGATAGTATTTAACTAACCCACTTCAAGCCACAACCACTCCTGCCGAAGTAGGCAAAATGACAATTTGACTGCACCCTTGTGCAGCCTGGACTCCCTTGAGTCCGTAGCAAAAATAATCACTAAAAATGGCCAACCAACCGATAAGTTATAAGTCGGCAAAAATGCCAAGTTTATACAACCTCTCAAAGAGAGAGAAGACCATCTACCAGATTTTTCTAATTCCTAGCTCCCTCTCACAACCCCTATCTACTAACGGTACCAACCAATCAGAATACTATACAGTACATAAAAGTATTATTGCCAATGTACTTTTTGTACGACCTTTGTACGACAAGGCCATTAAGCGGACGCGTGTCCATTTTCCACTCGTCCGTACATTCCTCGAAATTCCCGCGACCAAATGTTATCTCTCCACCTGGCGCCAGGTCATGGCACGTCATTATATGCCAAAGTGACCATTCCAGGATTTTGGCGATAATGTGCGCCGTTGAATTTGACTCGAAATGCAATCTCAGCCGTTATAAATACTTGCGCGATACTTGTTTCGCTGTCGAAACAAAATGCGCGGTATCCGTTTCAAAGTAGTATCGTACTTCGTACTTTATAAAACTGTATCTATCCATGCCGTATAGAGTTTCAATTAAATGAATTTGTTCCCTTCTAAATAAATTTATTTTTATCACATACTATCGCATTTAGCATTGGTCCTAGTCTAAAAGGATACAGCTGACCGCTATCGGCCAACTTGACGAACGGCAGGTACCGGGATCAAATCCCGAGTCCGTCAAGTATATTTTTAGTAACCTACTAAAGAAAACTGCCTGTTGAACTAAAGCAGCCATGGATCAACCACTCTCTCTATCATTATGTGACAACAACAAGTATGGGGGCTAGAGAGAGGAGGTGGAGGCAGGCCGTTCGTTCTTTTCTTTTTATTTTATACCAACATATTTAAACCTAAAAAATACTCTTGAAATCTATTAATTTCAACACTCCCTTTATTTTCTAGTCTAATTTTACCTTCAGTTTTGGTCCACATTATTCTCTACAATATTTCAATTTATGAGAGGGCACTGGTTTTGTCATCATATCAGCCACCATTTCCTCATCAAATCCATATATATGATTCACAATCTTATTCTCAACTTTTCCCTCACAAAACTCAATCTTATGTCCATATGCTTAGCTTTAAAATGATGTTTTGGATTAGCTGCATTTGCAATGGCAGCTTGATTATCTCAAAACACTTCATGCACTCCCTCTTTCATATACCCCAGTTCTTACAGCAAGGATTTGACCCACATCAACTCTTTCACTGCAGAACAAGAGGCCATGTACTCAGCCTCGATAGTAGACTGAGCAACCACCTTTTGTTGCTTACTGCTCCAACAACATGCACCTTCCCCAACATACAACACATACCTAGAAGTGCATCTTCTCATCGGTGCGTCCCCATAACTGGCATCACTCCAAGTAATGATGTCAGTGTGCTCCCCTCCCAAATGCAACCATAAGTCTCTAGTTCCCACCAGATATCTCATGACTCTCTTGGCTGCCTCCCAGTCTCTCTTCCTAGGATCATTAAGACTCCTACTGAGTACTCCAACTGCTGCCGCTATGTCCGGCCTGGTACAATTCATAAGATAGATTAGAATTCCTACGACCTGTCTTTAAGGGATAGACTTCATAAACTCTCTCTCATCTGGACTCATTTGATCATCTAAGATCATCACTCCTCCTTCTACACTCCCATCACTTACTTTTTTCAAGTCCATGGGAGTAGTACAACTGTTTGCATTTTCCATATGGAATTTCTCAAGCATATTACCTATTGCTTCTTTTTGAGTAAGTCTGATAACCTTCTTCCCCCTATCTCTCTCCATTTGAATCGCCAAAATATATTTTGCCTCCCCTAAATCCTTCATATCAAATCTGCTTCTAAGATATGTTTTTTACTTATTGATCTTTTCCAAGGATTTACTCAACACCAGCAGATCATCCACATAAATTGCAATAAAAATGACACCATTCTCATCTTCAAACATATAGATAGAATGGTCAGAGCTGATACGGATGTATCCCAAACTGGTAAGAAACTCATCTAGTTTCTTATTCCACTGTCGCGGAGCCTGCTTCAGTCCATATAAGGATTTTATGAGCCTGCAGATTTTGCTCTCTTCTCCTTCTTCCACGAACCCCTCGGGTTGTCTCATGAAAATTTCTTCCTTTAACTCACCATTAAGAAACGCAGTCTTAATGTCCATCTGGTGGATTTCCATGTCTTCGCTGCTGCCAGGCTGAGGAGAATCCTTACTGATGGGAACCGAACAACTGGAGCAAAGGTCTCCTCATAGTCAATCCCCTCCTTCTGGGTGAACCCCTTCGCTACCAATCGAGCCTTATACCTCTCAATTGTATTATCTGGGTTCAGTTTTAGTTTAAATACCCATTTACACCCAATAGGTTTTCTGTGTAAAGGACAATCTGCTAGTTCCCAAGTATTTGCTTCCATGATAGAAGCCATCTCATCATTTATAGCTCTAATCCATCTTTCTTTCTCTAGACCATTCACTTCCTCCGAGTAAGACAGAGGCTCATTAGGGTGAGATAGCTTAGTTACCTTATTAGCGGCTTGTTTTTCCTGTAATCTTTTGCTGCTCCTCCTTCCTCCCTCAAACTCCGAAGCAAGAATGATGGAAGTCTTGGATTTCTTCTCACTGTCTCATCGGCTCTCCTGTCCATGGAAACGGTTCTTGTCCCGCTTCTTCTATCTCCTCGAAGTCCATAGGAGTATGTGAGGTTTCCGGTGAGTCTCCTGTATCTTGGATCTCCCCTGAATCTGTAATCACGGTTTCACCCATGTCCCTTTCGGGAACGACCGAGTTCTCCTCACTTTCGGACTCAAATCTGATCCTTATCTTCTTTGTATATTTGAAGGGGTCAAATGACTTCCCTTCATCCATGACAACTAAGTGTTTGACCAGAATGATATCTTTCTTTGCTAAGTCATAGATTCTATATCCCTTAACATCCTCATCATATCCCACAAAGTATCCAGGTTTTCCTTTAGCATCTAGTTTCCAGTTTTTCCTATCCGTGTCAACACTGTAAATTTGGCTACCAAATACTTTAAGGTGTGAGATATCTGGTTTCCTTCCAACCCATCTCTCATAAGGTGTCACTCTGTTTACAGCTGAGGTAAGGACTCTATTCTTGAAGTTGTTGGCACAGTTCATTGCTTCTGCCCAAAATCTCTTTCCTATTTTCTTGTCAGCCAACATACTGCGTACACTATCTCCTAGTGTTCGATTCAACCTCTCAGCTACCCCATTTTGTTATAGGTTATATGGTACAGTTTTCTGGTGCTGCACTCCCTCATATCTCAAATATTCCTCAAACTCGTTAGAGGTATATTCCCCCCCCATTATCACTCTTTATCCTCTTAATGGGGGTTTCATGCAACTTTTCACTCCAAGCTTTATATTTTTTGAAGTAAGTTGATGCTTCAGACTTTGTTTTCAGAAAGTAGACTCTAGAGTATCTAGACCAGTCATCAGTTACTGTCATCATAAACCTCTTTCCTCCAACCGAAGGTACTTTTCCAGGTCCCCAAATATCTGTGTGGACCAAATCTAACACACTCTCACCTCTATATGTGGTGGCTTTGGGAAAGGGAAGTCTATGAGCCTTACCTTGAGCACAACCACTACAATCATCCATCATTTCATTATCCCCAAACTAAATGCCATCTACTACCCCAAGTTTTTTAATTTCCCTTAACCTATCAAAATGCACATGCCCCAACCGCTTATGCCAAATCATCATCTTAGGAACACCAACATAGTAAGCATTCTTCTTTTCATTACTCAAGTTAAGCCTAAACATTCCTTGGCTACCCTTATCTGCTGTGAAGTAAATTTCATCCCCATACTTAGCTGTAAAGACTCCCTTTCTGGTGAAGGTATCAAACTCTTTGTTATTTAACACAGACGTAGAGACAAGATTTTTACTCAGTTGAGGAATGTAGAGTACATCTGAGAATGTAAGTATAGAAGTCTTACCCTCCACTAAGACTTTCAGATCTACTGATCCCACTAGATCTATAGTAACCACTCTCCCATCCCCATACTCTATCTCTACAGTAAGGATCTTTCTTAGCTTAGTGAAGAGTTCTTTATCACGACACATATGCATGGATGCACCTGAGTCGATAATCCATCCTTCCTGTGGAGCTTCCCGAATTGCTCCAAGGGCACACTTCTGTCTCCGAGGGATCTCCTTCTCCTCCAGACTCTCGTCAAGAAGAAGCTCCCCATCCTCCTCAGAGGACTCATCCTCGGTTTCTCCTGTCACTTTTGTAACCACAAGTGCCTTTTTCTTCCCTCCGGAAGAACCCCCTCCACGGTTCTCTTGGAGCCTCAGCTCCGACAGCTTGACACAATCTGCGATGAAGTGTCCCGACTTTTTGCAAAAATGACAAAGACCCTTTGGGGGCCTCGGTCCCCCAGAATGATCTCTTTCCCCTTTGTAAGGTTTCTTCGGGTCCTTCCCCCATCGGTCCCCTCCTGCTGCTAGAGCTTGAATGCTCTTTCCTCCTCTCCTAATCTCCATTGTGTTTTCCTGCACAAGTATCATCCTCACCACTGTGTTCCATTGCATTTCTTGTACTCGGTACACTATGTTCTCGAACTCAACTGGTAACTTCATGATAAGGGTGTTAACTTTCATTTTCATTGTACTTGTCCGGCACTTTCCATCTCCATATACAAACAAGAAAGATCATTACAAATATCTTACATCTTTCTTCCTTTAAAGTGTAACTCACTAGCTTTTGCTCAGCCAACTAGAGCTCCTGAATAGTTCCAGCTCTATAAATCTCCACCAAACTCACCCACAACTCCTCAGCCTTGTAAATATGAAGATGAGGGGTGGCCAAAGCTTGAGTGAGGTGCCTCAGAATGAAGTTCTTGGCAGCCATGTTTACATCCTCGCACATTTGAGTATCGTTCTCCGCGGTCTTCACGGTCGCCGCTCCCAGTATTGTGGCAATAGGAGTAAGGGGTGTCTCCTTCCCTTTCCCCTTTTCGGACACACTGCTGTCCCCATCATCTGCCTCCTCGGCAGCCGTTGTTGTAGGAAACCTTACTCCTCCAAATCCTGGTGGAGTTCTCGAAGGTGGACGTTTCACTTGTCCACTGACGATACCCCAGTATCGTTTTTCGCACAAAGCTCCCATCATCACGGCTTCCAAATAGATGAACCCAGATCCATTGAAGGTAGGCACCCTAAAGGGTGAACCCATAACCTGAAATTTTGTGTCCTCCATTGGACTACAAAATACAGGAAACCTCTAGATAGTAATTAACTAACCCACTTTCAATGCGAACCACTGCTACCCAAGCGGGCAAGCAAACAATCTGACTGCAACCTTGTGCAGCATGGACTCCCCTGAGTGCGTAGGAAAAAGAATCTCTGGAAAACCCCAACCAGGCGATAAGTTATAAGCCGACAAAAATGCCAATTTATACAACCTCTCAAAAAGAGAGAAGACCATCTACCAGATTTTTCTAAGTCCTAGCTCCCTCTCACAACCTTTATCTATTAACTGTATGAACCAATCAGAGTACTGTACCGTATATAAAAGTACTACTGTCGATGTACTTTTTGTACGACCTTTGTACGACAAGGCCATTAAGCGGACGCGTGTCAATTTTTCACTCGTCCGTACGTTCCTCGGAATTCCCGCGATCGAGTGTCATCTCTCCACCTGGCGCTTGGTCATGCCACGTCACTAAATGCCAAAGTGACCATTTCGGGATTTTGGGGATGATACGCGCCGTTAGATTTGACTCGAAATGCGATCTCAGCCGTTATAAATACTTGCGCAATATTTGTTTCGCTGTCGAAACAAAATGCGCGGTATCCGTTTCAAAGTAGTACCGTATTTTGTACTTGGTAAAACAATATCTATGCATGTCGTAGAGAGTTTCAGGTAAATGAATTTGTTCTCTTCTAAATAAATATATATCTATCAGATACTATAGCATTTAGCATTGGTCCTAGTCTAATAGGATAAAGCTGACCGCTATCGGCCACCTTGACAAACAGCAGGTACACGGATCAAATCCTTGGTCGTCAAGCATATTTTTAGTAACCTACTAAAAATAACTGCCTATTGAACTAAGGTAGCCATGGATCAATCACCCTCTCTATCCTTCAGTGACTACAACAAGTATGGGGGCTAGAGAGAGGAGGTGGATGCAGGCTGTCCGTCTTTTTCTTTTCCTTTATACTAACATATTTAAACCTAGAAAATACTCTAGAAATTTGTTAATTTCAACATATTACAGCTGACTAGACTGGCTTAACGGAACAACCGGTAACGTAAGTGTGTCGCCGCTGAACTGTAGATCTGCAATAAGACAATAACGCAGATTAATCAAAAAGCACTAAGGACGTTGTGTCATTGCTGAAAAATGTTTTGGCTATGAGGCAAAGTCATCGCTGAAAATCCCATAGGCAATGAGAAACTGTCAACGCTAATGAAATAACAACAAAAAAGATGAAAAATTCCATGTCAGTGGTGCGACAGCGGCCAGCGATGAGGTGAGCTCGTCGCGTAATATCAACAACCTCAAAAACAACATGTTTGTGTATCAAAGCTAAAAACTAAGAATGTGTTCACCCATTACAACATCATGTTTCACATATGTGAATGATAAACACACAGTAACACATTGAACATGACGAACCATAGCTCTTACACATACTCATATATTGCCAATAAAAACTCATGTTTCATAAAATGGTTGTGTTATACATCGTTTTGGCATACTTACTTCACAATGAAGTAAATTAAAAAATTACAAAAACTATGAAAATGTAGTAAGAGACACATTATACGACGTATTACCCGTATTATATTGTATGATAACTCCTACCTCCTAAATCCTTACACTCTTTTCATTTTTAAAACGTGTAAAATAAGCGAAAAGCAACAAAAACTATAAAACTACGCCTCTCCTGCCCTCCAAAATCCACTAAAAAAGCATATATGGGGAATACTTAGGCATTAGCAAGGGCTTAATATTCGTCCCCTTACGAGAATTGTTCGTCCGTAACCTCATCTTCTTGAGTACCGGCGTCGACGTCCTGAGATTTTCGGAGGGATTCCCGTGCCTTGCTAAGGGAGGTGGATCACCACTTAGTGTGATGTCACTTATGAAGATGTGCCTATAAAAGTGTTAGCGTTTGGGTATGCGTTGCAGATTGTGGATGGGGCTGGTTGTTGGAACTGCAACTGGGAAATTAGATTTTTCTCGGATGAAAAACGGATGAGGTGGACAAAATCTTTGCTCCAAGAGCTCGAATTTATGAAAAGTGGCATGCAAAATAAAATGTGTGATCAACAAGATGCAATGTTTATTTCGCCTCATTTAATACACTTATTTAAGCACGGGGGTATTCACTTAAAGTTTTATGAGAGGAAAAGAAAAGGAAAAAAAACGGGGGAAAATATTTTGTTTTGTTGTTTTTAAGTGGGAGTTGAAAAAAAGGCAGACTAGAAAATAAGGGGAGTGTTGAAATTGATGTATTTTCTAGGTCCATATTAGGATAGAAAAGGAGCAAAGGCAGTCTGCCTCTAACTCTTTTCTCCAAGCCCCCACACTTGTTGTAGTCACTGAAGGCTGGATAGGGAGCTATATCCATGGCTGCCTAGGCCCTCTACAGAGACAAGGAGTAGTTTTTGTAGATTTACCAAAAAGGGGATTGACGAACCCAAGATTTGTTTCTAGTACTTGCCGTCCGTCAAATCTCCGATAGCCGTTAGCTTTATCCTATAGCCTAACACCAATGCTGAGATACATATGGTACAATAGATATTTAAATTTTTACACATAGAGAATTCCATTAAACTGATAGAACAGAATCTTAAAGCATACAGCCCGCTGTACCTTAAATACCGTACGAACAAATATTATGAACATTTTTTTCGACGGTTTGTACTAAAATTCAGTTTTGATCAACGGCCACAATGCGAGCCGATATTCCGGAATGGCCTCCTTGGCGGTTTTTGGACGCCCCCACTCTGGATGACACATGGCAACATCTTATGGGTTTATGGAATCTCTCGAGCGCACGATTACAAGTTTGGATGTGATAGATGTCATCGTTATGGCCATGTCGTACAAATGCCGTACACGAAGTACTCCAGCACCTGTACTTTTATGTACGGTACAGTCCTGTGATTGGTGACGTACTTCAGTAGTAGAGGGTTTAGAGAGGGGTTTAGGACTTAGAAAAATAGTAGGTAGCCGCCTCTCTCCCATAGTGCTTTTGTATTTATAAGTCATCTTTGGCCAACCATAACTAACTGTTTAGAGGAGCAATTCCACTGATTCTTTTTGCTGCAGACTCGGAGAAGTCCACGCTACACGTGGGTGTAGTAGGTCAGAGATTTTGCCTCCCAAAGTGGCAAAATTTATAAGGGAAAGTCATAGTGGAGGAATGTGTCCAAATACTCATATTCTAACTTTGCATTATGTGGGGGAACTAAGCACACAGAAAGTCTTCTTTCACAAAGGTGAAGCTGTATTAGGGTTTTGACTAAAAGGGTGTCAGTCATTTGGGTTGGTATCAACTTAGAGGGTTTGTATCAACTTAGAGTCGATACTGTCTATATAAACTTCCCGAGGTCTGCGATTTTTGTGGGGGAATGGAGCCTTTAGAATTTCAATGCACACACAATATTTCGTGTATTTATGTTTATGAACTAATTTATGTGTAATTTTATGTTCACTTCTTTAATTTTTGTAGTGTATGTGTCTGTGTGCACTGTTTTTTTATGTTCTTCAATAGTTGAGCGCTTGACCAGATTACCCTTCTCCATACGGAAAAACTGTGGAAACATAAGTACAAATTATATCATTCTATCTTTATTAGGAGTTTTAGTTCAACATCCTTTCTTTTAAAGCCAACTACCACGTCATGCCACCTTGTCTTCATGCTACAAGATCACTAAACCTTGCAACTCTGAGACTTCCATTGGTCCTCAGAGTTGGCAACTCACTAGAAGCCCCTAGGATAGCCCATACCCCTTTGAGTTTGCCCAAGATTGACTGTCACCCTGACAGACAAAAGACTGAATTGATTTCACTTTTTTGAAGTCAAGACTTCCCTAAGTCTACTGCAAAAATAATCACTTAATTTGCTCCTCTGAGCTGTGAGTTATGGATTGTCAAAGTTTACCTTTTGTAAAGATGCGCTGTGAGAGAGAGACGTCTACCTTAGAACTGTCTAAGTCGGAATCCCCTCTCTGAAAACCTTTTTATTGAAGTACGAAACCAATCACATGTTTGTGCAGCACATAAAGGTACTGGTGCCGGAGTACTTTCTGTACGGCCACTGTACGACATGGCCTGAAAGTGAACACGCGTCATATTCGAACTTGTTCTGGTGCGCTCGAAAAATGTTGCAAGCCAATACGGTAACGCCACGTGTTAGTCAAAAAGGCGGAAACCGAAAGCCGCCAAAAACGACCATTTCGCGATATCAGCTCGCACCATGGCCTTCTGATCTAAACGGCTTTTAATATAAGTCGTTGAAACAAATGTTCGAATCATTTTTTTTGTGCGGTATTTATCGTACAATGGAAGACATGCTACAAAAAGTCATTTCTATCACTTAAATGAATTTCGCTACGTGTACATGTTTAAATAGTTATCTCACCCTATATATCTCAACAGTGGTCCTCGTCTATAGGACAAAGATAACGGCTACCGGCTACTTTGACAAACAGTAGGTACTAGGATCAAAACTTGGTTCCGTCAACCTTTTAGGTAAGTTTGACTTGATATGCTCCTTGTCTCTTTGGGAATCCTAGGTAGCCATGGCTTTAACTCCCTCTCCAGTCTTCAGTGACATTGACAAGTGTGGGGACTTGAGAGTGGAGTACGAGGCAGGTTGCCTTTGCTTCTATACTGTTTCAATTTACACTAATTTAGACCTAGAAAATACCAAACTGAAACCATTAATTTTTACACTCCCCTTAATTTCTAGTCACTTTTTAATTTAAGACCACACTTCTCCGTACAAAAAAATAATTTAGGAGAATGTACAGGTTTTGTCATCTTATCTGCTACCATCTCAATATCTGGTCTGTACTCTAAACTTGCTATTTTTTTCTCTACTTTCTCTCTATCAAAATTTCGTCTAATATTCATGTGTTTGGCTTTGGAGTGGTGTTTAGGATTAGCAGCAATGGCAATAGTTGGTTGATTATCACAAAAGATTTTATGAACACCACTTTTAACATGACCAAGTTTCACTAAGCAAAGACTTGACCCACATCAATTATTTCACAGCCAAACAAGAAGCCATATACTCAGCCTCCATGGTGGACTAAGCAATAACCGTTTGTTGTTTGCTTCTCCAGTAGCAAGCCCCATCTCCCACATACAACACATATCCAGAAGTACATCTCCTCATAGGAGCATTCCCATAACTAGCATCACTCCAAGTGATGATGTCACTATTATCTCGACACAAGTGCAACCATAGATCCCTAGTTCCTATAAGATATCTAAAGACTCTCTTAGTTGCCTCCCAATATCTTTTAGTGGCACCATTCAGACTTCTACTCAACACTCCTTCAACTGCAGCGAAATCCGACCGGGTACAATTCCTAAATAGATTAAGCTGCCAACTACTTGTCTCCAAGGAATAGTCTGCATTAACTTCTGCTCTTCAAGACCTAATTCATCATCCGAAAACCCTGTTGAGTAAGTACTTTGATAGTTTTTGTTGTTTTTCATGTCTACTTCCACTACTACTGCTGGTTCTCCGCCTGCAACGGTGGTTGTAGAACAACATAACTTACTACTTAGGGGAGCAAATTCAGATATTCTTTTTGCTATAGACTCAAGGGAGTCTTGCCTTCACAAGGGTGAAGATGGTAGAGTTTTTTTCTGCCAGGGTGACAGTTATTATTGTTGAAACACAAAGGGGTCAGGGTTATCCTAGAGGCTTCGTGTGAGCTGCCTACTCTGAGGACCTATGGAGGTCTCAGAGTTGCATATATATATATGTATAAATATTGTTAAGTTATTTGGTGAATCCACGGATCGGCCGAATTCACGTTTGTGTTCAGTTTAAGTTTGATTCAGTTTGGGTTTGTGTTTAAATTATTTATTATCTAGTTTAGGTCTGCAGCTAAGTCTTGTTACGTATCGTTGAACAATGGGTGTTTGTTATGTAAGTATTAATTCGTGTCATTTGGAGTTGTACAGTTGATTAGTCATTTAGTGCGTAGACAGTGTACGATGTTTAGGTCCAGTGACGATTAAGTTTGGCTCACTTATGTTTTATTAGGCGCCAACTTTTGCTTCGGCGCCTGTGTCTTATCAGTGTGAGTGGAGTCACATTGAAGTTAGAGGAAAAAGTCGTGCAAACTAAGTCTTCATTTGAGCTCATATTTAAAGAGAAATTTGAGTCCAGGATTATTATACGTCTGATAGTAGATGCATCATGCGTTGAAAAAGAGATGCATCAAAGTTAAGTGAGAGAAAAGTAGGGAATAAGCTAGTGAGAGAAGTGAGAGTAAGGGTGTGTGTGAGAAAAAATGATGTGAGTAAGAAGAGTGAAAGTGAGAGTGAGAGTTTGTTAATTAGAAAGCCTTCGGCTGAATAAAGTTACATTTGGTCGATGTACGTTGTTGTGAGGTTGTGAGACTGTTTTGTTAAGCTTACGTTGTGCATATTATTTCTCTCAGGTTTGTTTTGAGTGCACTGTTTTTATCACACTATATATATATGCATGTACATGTATGTACATATATATTCTGAAATTATAGGGGCTCCATAGCCGCCTTAAATGCATAACTCAACCTAAGCCTCTTAGATAGCCCAAATCCACGCTGGTTTGACAAAGTATAGCAGCCACCCCAGCAAGCAATTATTCTGACCAACTTCTCCCTAGTGAAGGCGGGGCTCCTTTGAGTCTGCCGCAAAAAGAGCCATTGAAAACGCTCAACCAAGCGGAAAGTTATGGTTGTTCAAAGTCACCATCTTTATATAGATGCGCTCTAAGAGAGAGGGACTAAAAAAAATTATAATTTCCTAAATCCTACTCACAACACCTATCTAGTAAGTTATCTACCAATAAGATAAATCTAACGTACAGTTTGTACAGGGGACAATACATTAGTCGTGGTACGGTTTGTACGACTTCAGTACGACACCAATGAGGATGATGTACTTTACATGTTCGACCCATGGTTTTCCCCGTCTCCCTCCGCCAACCTCTTGCGACTTTCCACGTGCCAATCTGTCGGCTCTTTGGCATAAGCCGCCAAAAGAGCCATTCGGGTATATTGGCGCCCACGCTGACAGTCCGCTCGTAATTTTCCAATCGATGTCGTCCGTTTGATTTTGGCAGCGCGCAGAATGTTCTTTGCGGCCGTTCGTACTTTTTGGTTGTCGTACTTTTCCCATTATGTGTTTACCATTTTGTAAGTTCGTCGTTAAATGAAAACACGTGCGTGTGAAATGTGTATATAATTATCGAACCGTGTATCTCTAACAACTTTTCTACGACTCAACGGGTAACGAAAACGCCTAAGCGAATTCCGTAGGACCTATGATCAAATCCTGATCCGTCCGTAATGTTTGTGAAATCTCCTTCTGTCTCTCTCTCTCCCTCTCTTTAGTTTGCGCCTTGTCTGGTAAGGAGGTCTCTCTCTCTCCCTCTCTTTGGTTTTCACCTTGTCTGATAAGGAGGCAGCCATGGTGGCTCTCGGTCTAACCCTCTCTCTCCTATCTAAAGTCTAGGAAATAAACGAGTGACCTGAGAATTACTTTTTCAACACATTCATTACGTACATAATTTTGTAAAAATTTTAAGCAACATTGGTAATGTAGAAAAGAATTTGAAAAAAAACACATAAAATCGTTGTTTTTTTTTTCTTTTAACATACCTTAAAACGAACGATTGAAAAGTTCATTTCAAGCAATGGACATTAATCGTTTTTTAGTTTTTATTTGTTTTACATCGTATAAAATATATTTCACAATTATACAATAGTAATTTAAAATTACTTCCGGTTCGCCACGCTCGCACAAAAAAAAAAAATTGTGCCAAAGAAAAGGTTCGCGCAAATATTGACATTTTTGTCTTTTATGTCTTGTTGGTACATACGAATATGTCTATAGATCGTAGTAACATTAGAAGAAAATCCTACCATCAAAACTGCGATGGTAAAACCATGAAAGTACAAAACTTGATTGAAATGGAAAATTGTTCACTACCATGAAAAGCTACAATTGGAAATCCCCAAAGTACGTACGAGACCTACAAAACCTATGCAACACTAAAGGTGTCGTTTGTTCTGGAATGTCTAAAATTGTACGGCCAACTCTACGAGGCGTTATATTATAGACGATGTTCTATCGCGTAATGCTTGTAAAACATGTGTTCCAAATTATGTGGCAACACATAAGTTATAATAAGATTTTGAGAATCTTTGAAGATTTTTTACAACGACCAATTTTAACTCAAAATCTTCATTTGCGTTACACGTACGTGCATACCAAGTCACCGTACCACACCATTTGTTTACTTTGCAAACGCCTTTTCTTCTACACCAACTCGTCTTTTAAGATTTCTTCTTTTCAAAATAAAAAGAACGTGACAAAAAATGTTACCAATAATAGTCTGACGAATGAGTGTTACGAGATTACTTTCCTATTTTCGGTTGGATTTTGAAAGGCACATATCATGCGTAAATTATGAGACTTGTTCGTTGTACATCGTGACACGTAGGTTAGTCGTTCAGCGTGTTGCACCTCTTTTTATTCTTTAGCTAACAACCGAACTCGTCGAGGTGGGTTGTCAACTACAAAAATAATGAAGCAAATATATAAGGAATAAGTATCCAAAGGTCATTTTTACCTCCAACATCTTCAAAGAGTATTTATAAGATTATGTTTAATGTTATTTACGTATAAAAACAAAATAATCACTAAGGCTTGGTACAAGTAGGCATGAATTTTGCTAAATTACCCCACTTTTCGTTTGATGGCGTCACCCTAGGAGCAAAAACAGCAAAAACAAAATGAAGAATAACAAACACCGAGACAAAACTACAAGAGCAATAAAACCCACGCAGTATTAAAGCTTTAACAAAAAGAATGGGTCGGCGACCCATAGCCTAAATCAAGTCCACATTAAAGGTTTAAAAACAAATATCATCAATGTACACGAGGTGGCATAGAGGTAAATCTCATAGTCCACGACCATCATTTACCACCGTACTTTGTTTGATAATGGTCGATACTTGGGATTGTTGAAGGGCAACAAAAATACTTTGACGTTAAAAAGATAACATGAGAGTCACGGAAGGGCTACCAAGTCCCTAACCTTAAAAAAACGTCGAGCACAATCACGGATGATGTTGTCAAACGACGATTCCAAAGTCCCACCTATCTCCAAAGCAAATGGTATGAAATTGTCGGCTAGGTCCCGGTGAGCGTAATCGCATTCTTTAGAGGCCATTGCATCTTGAGCCGCAACACTAGTATGTAATGTTGCACGAATTAAAAAAGAAAGTCTTGCAGAGGTGGCTGGAACTACATCCCCTAGTGTACTCTTTGCACTTTACAAAAAAACAAGATCAACCCCAAGGTCGTGTACTCCCCTAGATTGAAAACGTGGCAATAGGATATGCAACACCTCACTCATCATGTACATTTCTTTACTACGCACTTAGGCGATTTCATCCTGAACCGTATCATGTGCAATTGTGTGTCCTCCATTGGACTACAGAATTCAGGAAGCCTCTAGATAATTTTTGACTAACCCTTCTTCAAATAGGACCGTTGCTACCCAAGCAAGCAAATAGACAATCTCACTGCACCCCTGTGCAGATTGGACTCCCGTGAGTCCGCAACAAAAAGAATCACTGAAAACGCCAATTTTTATACAAGCTCATTGGGAGAGAGGCGGCTATCTCCTCAATCCTCTAAGTCCTAAACCCCTCTCACAACCTTTATATACTGATGTATGAACCAATCAGAGAACTGTACAATACAGAAAGGTACTATGGCCGATGTCCTTTCTGTACGGCCTGTGTACGACAAGGCCATGGAGTAGACGTCTGTCTCTTCGAGACTTGTTCCCATGCTTTCCGAGATTCCCGCTTTCCAATTATATTGTGCCACGTGGCGCCAAGTCATGTCACGCCCGAAGTCCGCCAAAGCGGCCATTTTGGGGTCTCGGCGATGATGCTGCCAACGGATGTAAAGCGGCTTTTCACATTAGCCATTAAAACAAATGTCCAGTACATTTGTTTCGTGCGGGTTTTTGTTCGCACTATGTTACAGCGAGTCTCTATGCTTGTTATCTCAAATTTCGTTAACCGGATTAAGGTTCCTTAACAAGGTTTACATAAAAATTAAACCCTATATACTCTAATGAACTTCTACGACTGGCCGGTTAGAGCTGACTGCTACGCCTCGCTTTGCCGGTTGAAGGTTCGAGTCTTGCCAGGCTCAACCTTTTAGTTAAGAGTTACTTATATCACTCTACGGTCTTGCCTGTGTAGCTAAGGTAGCCATGGCTCCACTACTATCTCTCACCTTCACTGACTATAACAAGTATGGGGGCTGGAGAGAGATGGTGGAGGCAGACTGCATGCGCTTTTACTTAATCAACTCAGACCTAGAAAATACCCTCTAAATCTATTGATTTCAACATCATGTGTTGTTGTGCGCTCCCCACCATGTGAACAACAGAGCAAATGGAGGCCATGCTCATCGATATGTTGGTCATAAATGTAACAAGATTTACCTAAAAGAGATGAGTGTGGCAAGCAAATTGGTAAACAGAGTCTAGAAGAAAATTGTTAAGAAGATCAACAGAGTGAGGAAAATATAGGAGTAGCGACGAGCCAAGCCCTAACACCTTGTCCTAAACAAGTGCCAAGTCAAGCTTGCGCTTCATCCATAGACATATCCCTAAAGAGGTTCATGAAGTCAGCGACTACCTTATCATGTGTTGGTGCACCCTAGAAAATTTCTTGGTGGTGAGGGAAGAGAATGGAGGAACAACATCTTGGGCTTCATCAAGCAAAACCAAACGAGTAGACAATAATGATTGTTGAAATGATAATGAGTAGTGTTATGTATGGGTAAGGATTTGTCGATAACCGATATGGGCCATTTTTCGGGTAACCGATAATCGATACATCGGTATGGAGATATATGTAAGGTACGTACAGATAAACGTACGGCCAGTTCACTCAACTGTACGTGTTATTCCCTTGACGCCCTACTCACAACCCCTATCTACTGAGGTGCCTACCAATCAGATCATTTGTACAAGCCGAAAGTACAGTCGCCAGCATAAGATATGTACGGCTTTAGTACGGCTTTGGTTGAAACGATGTACCTTTCACATCCGACGCCATGGCTTTGTCCCCTTTTTCCTTGGGATCCACTAGAAACTTGCCACGTGTACTCTAGACAAAAAGTACAGAAAGTACAAATATATCGGTAACTTTGACCGTTCGATAAGCGATAACTATCTGTATATGTGTTATCGCGACAATATTTTTACAAATACACAACACTAATAATGAGCCTTTGTCGACAATAGAGTCTCATGGGCCAAGATAAGACTATCGTCCACCACAAACCTTAAACTAATGACGAATGCCACCACAACCTCGAATTAATGATAGATGTCACGAGAGATCGATTACCCAAATAAACGGTTGGTGCTATGGTGGCAGGAGGACATAAAGAAAGACCTCGAAAGGAGTCGAGTAAAATATAGTTATGAGGAGCAAGGATCCATTTTAGACGAAAGTGTGTATGTGAAAATTGCGGTTGGCAACTCGATAAGCCCTAATTTGTGTGAAAAGTCCTCATACAACATCACTAAAATCTTGTGTGGTGTGAATTGGTTGCCAACCTACCCAAAATTTATGCGTGACTCCATTCGACGCACTGAAATCCGATAAATTGGTAAGATATAAAAAAAAAAGATAGCAATGGCGGGAGATTTTTTAGGGTTTACATTTGTAGTCTGTCGATCTGTAAACCATAAATTTTGAAACTGTTTTGTAATATACTGTTATAAAATGGACTTCGTAGAAAGAGTCATACGCTTATGGTTCTATGATGTGTGGTTGTAAAATTGTTTATTTGGACTAAAGTTCTTGCTCTCCAAAGTACTGACCCGATTCTAATACAAGGCATGGCATACTAAAACCGTACAAACTATTAATACGATGTAGGATATAATATTTATTTATAGTGATACAAAGTTGTTCAAACTGTTTAGTGCGAACGATTTTATCGCGATGAATTATACGTAACGAACTCATTGAACGATTTGAAAAAATCGTTAAAATCGTTAATGAATTTTCATCTGTACTATTCCGAACATGTAAAAAAAACGAATTTTACATATACCGGAGTATGCAAGTTTTCCGTTAAATGAGCACTAAACAATTTTAAATATTTAAATATATATATATCACATTGCGTTTGTGTATCGGAATTTCCTCATTGACTAGTAGCGGT
Organism: Zygnema cylindricum; assembly: GCA_037447655.1. NCBI lineage: Eukaryota > Viridiplantae > Streptophyta > Zygnematophyceae > Zygnematales > Zygnemataceae > Zygnema > Zygnema cylindricum. The sequence continues at coordinate 82,358 of JBBHKE010000503.1, read as the reverse complement.
AAATTGTAAAATAGATTCTTTCGAAGTAGCCTAGTGCCAGGTTCAAATCTTGGCTATTGCAAAAAATTTCTCAAAGTTTGTCTTTCTGATACTATCTTATCCTTTATCTTATCTGTTATCTTATCTGTATTTTATGGCGGCTTCTTTAAAAAAAAAAAAAAAAAACACTCATAAAATTTTCAATCTTACCGTGCCCAAATAGTGTGACATTTCAATGTCTCTTTTTGAAAATGTCCGTACATTTTGAATAAAATTACGTACATGTCCCATGAAACTTCTGTTTAGTTTACTGGAAAGAAAGTACAAATAACTGCGACGTATGTTTTCGTCAAATTCCGTACATTTCGTAACCGTACATTTTACGGGAAAAACTATTTTTTTCCCGTAAATTGGCTGTTCAGTTTACCGGACAGAAAGTACATCGCGTTGTTTTAAGATTTTTTCAACAGTCACAAATTATACGTAGAAATTCGAAAAATTGAAAAAATCGCACGATTTGAACAACAACGTAGTGATAGTACATTACACCACGAATCCTAATTAGAGTAAATAACGCTAATTCGGTCGCCCTAAATTTCGACTCTATCATTTTAAATAGAGTAAATGATTCTAAAATTTTCATTACACTATTTTAGGTAAGGTTTAGTTAGCGTTAATAATTCTAATATAGGTTCGTTTTAAATAGTGTGGAGTATGGACGACGTATGATCGTGCAATATTGTATTTTTTTAAATAAAAAGGTACAATTACCGATTTAATAGACTCGCGGTCGCATGTGGAGTCGCAATAAACAAAAAGACTCAATCATATCAAAAAAAAATTGTTCGCATATCTCTCGTCCGTCGACAACATTGTCGTCAATGTGAAAATTTGACTTAATTTACGTATTAGAAGTTTATAGTACAATGGCGAAAACACGTGTTTGCCTGTATTTTTATAATTACTTTGTAACTTCAGCTTAACATTCCATGTATTCAGTTAGAATACGAAAATTCGCACCAATTTCATTAAAAATTTATTCTAATATAAGATCGCGTCTGTTTTAGCGTAAATATTAATTCTAAAAAAAACAAACTTATCAAAATGCCCCTTGAAAGAAGTAACTTTTAACTTTAATATGGGTCTTTTACCATAATGGCACATGAAGTAGAGTGAACATACTAACAAAAATTGAATAAATATACAACATTTGGCATGTGTGATATATTCGTAAGGTAACGTCAAATGCGGATAGACGTCACAAAATATAATCTCTTTGGACCAATCGCAAGTCACGCTTTTTATGTCCAATCGCAGCCGGTCTTCCCTTTTTTTTTCCCTGTGGAATCTGACGACTTCGCCGCCATCCTGTCTGCGCCGCCATCCTAATTTTTTTTTTCCAACAGGGATTTGTGAGATTCTCGCTTCCTCTTTCACCTCTATGGATAGCACGTCGCCCACGTCATTGCTCGCTTCCTCCTTCACCTCCATGGATTGCACGTCGCCCACGGCATCGCTCGCTTCCTCTTTCACCTCCATGGATTACACGTCGCCCAAGTCATGGCTTTCCTGCCGTCGGCTTACATTTTTAGGGCGCTTACCTTTTTAGGGTTTTGTAGTACGCGATGGCGAACATTTTGCTGCCAGCCAACTCCACCATTGATGACGAGGTAAAAGCCTATTCTCTTGCTGGTGGTTCCATAAGACTTGGCAAATGCCATTTTCCATCCTAACATTCAAAAACAATTTTTGGACACTTATGATAGGTCATATATTGTAATCCTTTCACTTTGCTGTCAATTTTCTACAAACGGTTATGTCTTTCAGAATTTTTATTATCATTTTTATTCTATGAAGGGTTATTTCAAGGTAATTCATATGTTTTTTTTTTTCTGGTGTTGCTTTTGTTTCTCTCCTCTCACCTTTTCAGTTAACCATTTGCTTTAAGCTTCATTTTATTAACGCTTATAAATATTGATAGTGAGGGTGTTGAGAAAAATGTTGAGAATATTTAAAAAAGAAAGATATATTCGTTTATTATCTTTTGTGTTAGATTTTTATAATAATAGTCGGTTTTGTAATCTGTACGCTTGTCACATTTGTTATTGTCAATGGATTCAAAAACATACAAATGTGTATTTTACTTTTCGTTTCATGTCATTAAAAAGGGATTTTCAGCCAATTAATAATAATATAAAAAAAATGTGGAACAAATTTTCTTCCCGCTTAAAGTACGATGTAATAAAAATACTCTGATAAACTCTAAAAACCCATAAAAAACCCTTGGACCTTTTAACGGATCAACAATTGAATCTAAATCCTCTTTTTTTTTCAAGTTGGGGCCAAAGTTTTTGATTTATTTCCGACATCATATTACTTTCGACTTTATATTTTTCCTGTAATACACGAGGATAGTGAAATGATTTCTACAAAAATGGAATTAAAAAAAGATAAAAGATAGTCGATTTAAGAGAAAATGGAAAGGTATAGAAATTTTTAGGAGTTAAGGGCCTAGATTCAGTTTCAGAGTGTGTACAATAGTGAAATTTTGGAGTCATAATTGTTTATTTTTGTCATAAACTACATGGTATTACACATTTTTTCACTCTACATATGACTGTATTATGTTTTCTACCAAATGATTATGTCTTGTACATGTTTGCATCCGCCATGGAATGATGATATTTTTTTGTCTTTTGTCATGGATGCTAACCTACCAGTGACGAGGCATTTTTGTCGCTGGATTATACAACAATAGAATGAAGGTCTTTTACTTCTTTTGTCATAGATGCTGACCAACCGGCGACGAGGCATTTTCAACGCTGGATTATACTCCAGTTATGATTCGTGTTACAGCCGACTAGACTGGCTTAACGGAACAACCGGCGACGTAAGTGTGTTATGACTCGTGTTATGAAATTCTGCGTCCTCCATTGGACTACACAATACAGGAAGCCTCTAGATAGTTATTAACTAACCCACTTTCATTGGCAACCGCTGATACTCAAGCAAACAAGAAGACAATCTGATTGTACCCTTGTGCAGGCTAGACTCCCATGAGTCCGTAGGAAAAAGAATCTCTGAAAACGCCCAACCAGTCAATAAGTTATAAGCCGGCAAAAATGCAAATTTATACAACCTCTCAAAGAGAGTGAAGACCATCTACCAGATTTTTCTAAGTCCTAGCTCCCTCTCACAACCCCAATCTATTAACTGTACGAACCAATCAGAGTACTGTACCGTATATAAAAGCACTACTGCCGATGTACTTTTTGTACGACCTTTGTACGACAAGGGCATTAAGCGGACGCGTGTCCATTTTTCACTCGTCCGTACGTTCCTCAGAATTCCCGGGACCGAGTGTCATCTCTCCACGTGGCGCCAGGTCATGCCACGTCACTAAATGCCAAAGTGACCATTATGGGATTTTGGCGATGATGTGCGCCGTTAGGTTTGACTCGAAATGCAATCTCAGCCGTTATAAATACTTGTGCGATATTTGTTTCGCTGTCGAAACAAAATGCGCGGTATCCGTTTCAAAGTAGTACCGTATTTTGTACTTGGTAAAACAATATCTATGCATGCCGTAGAGAGTTTCAGTTAAATGAATTTGTATTCTTCTAAATAAATATATATTTATCACATACTATAGCATTTAGCATTGGTCCTAGTCTAATAGGATAAAGCTGACCGCTATCGGCCACCTTGATGAACGGCAGGTACCGGGATCAAATCCCGGGTCCGTCAAATATATTTTTAGTAACCTACTAAAAATAACTGCCTATTGAACCAAGGCAGCCATGGATCAATCACCCTCTCTATCCTTCAGTGACTACAACAAGTATGGGGGCTAGAGAGAGGAGGTGGATGCAGGCTGTCCGTCCTTTTCTTTTCCTTTATACTAACATATTTAAACCTAGAAAATACTCTAGAAATTTATTAATTTCAACACTCCCCTTATTTTCTTGTCTAATTTTACCTTTAGTTTTAGTCCACATTTTTCTCTACAATATTTCAATTTAGGAGAGGGCACTGGTTTTGTCATCATATCAGCCACCATTTCCACATTAGATCTATATACAAGATTCACAATCTTATTCTCAACTTTTTCCCTCACAAAACTCAATCTTATGTCCATATGCTTAGCTTTAAAATGATGTTTTGGATTAGCTGCAATTGCAATGGCAGCTTGATTATCACAAAACACTTTATGCACTCCCTCCTTCATATACCCCAGTTCTTGCAGGAAGGATTTGACCCACATTAACTCTTGCACAGCAGAACAAGAGGCCATGTACTCAGCCTCCATAGTAGACTGAGCAACCACCTTTTGTTGCTTATGCTCTGACAACATGCACCTTCCACAACATACAACACATACCCAGAAGTGCATCTTCTCATAAGTGCGTCCCCATAACTGGCATCACTCCAAGTAGTGATGTCAGTGTGCTCCCCTCCCAAATGCAACCATAACTCTCTAGTTCCCACCAGATATCTCATGACTCACTTGCCTGCCTCCCAGTCTCTCTTCCTAGGATCATTAAGACTCCAAATGAGTACTCCAACTGCTGCCGCTATGTTCGGCCTGGTACAGTTCATAAAATAGATTAAACTTCCTACAACCTGTCTATAAGGGATAGACTTCATAAACTCTTTTTCCTCTGGACTCATCTGATCATCTAAGATCATCACTCCTCCTTCTACACTCCCATCACTTACTTTTTTCAAGTCCATGGGAGTGGTACTACTGTTAGCATTTTCCATATGGAATTTCTCAAGCATATTACCTATTGCTTCCTTTCGAGTAAGTCTGATAATATTCTTCCCCCTATCTCTCTCCATTTGAATCCCCAAAATATATCTTGCCTCCCCTAAATCCTTCATATCAAATCTGCTTCTAAGATCCTTCTTTAACTTATTGATCTTTTCTAAAGATTTACTTCAACACAAGCAGATCATCCACATAAATTGCAATAAAAATGACACCATTCTCATCTTCAAACATATAGATAGAATGGTCAGAGCTGATACGGATATATCCCAGATTGGTAAGAAACTCATCTAGTTTGTTATTCCACTGTCGGGGAGTCTGCTTCAGTCCATATAAAGACTTTATGAGCCTGCAGACTTTGCTCTCTTCTCCTTCTTCCACGAACCCCTCGGGTTGTCTCATGAAAACTTCTTCCTCTAACTCACCATTAAGAAAAGAAGTCTCAATGTCCATCTGGTGTATTTCCATGTCTTCCACTGTTGCCAGACTGAGGAGAATCCTTACTGATGGGAACCGAACAACTGGAGCAAAGGTCTCCTCATAGTTAATCCCCTCCTTTTGGGTGAACCCCTTCGCTACCAATCAAGCCTTATATCTCTCAATGGTATTATCTGGGTTTAGTTTTAGTTTAAATACCCATTAACAACCAATAGGTTTTCTATCTGGAGGACACTCCGCTAGTTCCCAAGTATTTGCTTCTATGATAGAAGCCATCTCATCATTTATGTCTCTAATCCATCTTTCTTTCTCTGGACTATTCACTGCCTCCGAGTAAGACTGAGGCTCATCCAGGTGAGATAGCTTAGTTACCTTATGAGCGGCTTGTTTTTCCTGTATCCTTTTGCTGCTCCTCCGTCCTCCCTCAAACTCTGAAGCTGGAATGGATGGAAGTCTTGGATTTCTTCTCACTGTCTCATCCGCTCCCCTGTCCATGGAAGCCGGTTCTTGTCCCGCTTCTTCATCTCCTCGAAGTCCAAAAGAGTATGTGAGGGTTCCGGTGAGTCTCCTGTATCTTGGATCTCCCTTGATCTGCAATCAAGATTTCACTCATGTCCCTTTCGGGAACGACCGAGTTCTCCTCACTTTCGGACTCAAATCTGATTCTTATCTTCTTTGTATATTTGAAGGGGTCAAATGACTTCCCTTCTTCCATGACAACTAGGTGTTTGACCAGAATGATATCTTTCTTTGCTAAGTCATAGATTCTATATCCCTTAACATCCTCATCATATCCCACAAAGTATCCAGGTTTTCCCTTAGCATCTAGTTTTAAGTTTTTCCTATCCGTGTCAAGACTGTAAACTTGGCTACCGAATACTTTAAGGTGCGAGATATCTTGTTTCTTTCTAACCCATCTCTCATAAGTTGTCATGCCCTTTACAACTGAGGTAAGAACTCAATTATTAATGTAGTTGGCACAGTTCATGGCTTCTGCCCAAAATCTCTTTCCTATTTTCTTGTCGGCCAACATACAACATACACTATCTCCTAGTGTTCGGTTCAACCTCTGAGCTACCCCATTTCGTTCTTGGTTATATGGTACAGATTTTTGGTGCTGAACTCCCTCATCTCACAAGTATTCCTCAAACTGGTTAGAGGTATTTTCTCCCCCATTATCACTCCTTATTCTCTTAATGGGGGTTCCATGCAACTTCTCACTCCCGGCTTTATATTCTTTAAAGTACGTTGGTGTTTCAAACTTTGTTTTTATGAAGTAGACTCTAAAGTATCTAGACGAGTCATCGGTTGTTGTCATTATAAACCTCTTTCCTCGACCGAAGGTACTTTTGTAGGTCCCTATATATTTGTGTGGACCAAATCTAGTACTTTCGCACCCCTATATGTGGCGGCTTTTGGGAAAGGGAAGTTAGTGAGCCTTTCTCTGAGCACAACCACTACAATCATCCACCATTTCATTATCCCCAAACTGAATGCCTTCCACTACACCAAGCTTCTTTATTTCCCTCAGCCTATCAAAATGCACATGCCCTAACCGCTTATGCCAAATCATCAAATTTGGAACACCAAAATAGTATGCAATTCTGTGTCCTCCAGTGGAATATAGAATTCATGAAGCCTCTAGATAGCTTTTAACTAACCCACTTCAAGCCACAACCACTGCTGCCCAAGAAAGCAAAGTCACAATTTGACTTCACCCATGTGCAGCCTAGACTCCCGTGAGCCTGTCGCAAAAAGATTCACTGAAAACGGCCAACCAGGCGATAAGTTATGAGTCGGCAAAAATGCCAATTTTATACAAAGCTCTCTTAGAGAGAGATACCTACCTACCAGATTTTCCTAAGTCCTAAACCACTCTCACAACCCCTATCTACTGAAGTACGAACCAATCATATTACTCTACCGTACCAGAATGTACTACTGTCGGTGTACCTTTTGTACGGCGGATGTACGAGAAGGCTATTACGTGGACGCATGCCCTCTTTTTACTGTTCCGTAGGTTCTTTGGAATTCTCGCAACCAAATGTGATCTCTCCACATGGCGCTAGGTCATGCCATGTCACTAAAAGCCAAAGTGACCATTCCGAGATCTTGGCGATGATGTGCGCCATTGGATAAAAAAAAAAATGAAATCTTAGCTATAATAAATACTTGCGCGATATTTGTTTCGCAATCGAAACAAAATGCGCGGTATCCGTTTCCAAACTGTACCGTACTCCTTACATTACAAAATTGTATCTTTGCATATCATATGTAGTTTTAGTTAAATGAATTAGTTCACTCCTAAATAGTTAGATTTCTATCAAACCCTATAGCTAGTGTTGGGTATAGGGTAGTTTCATATTGCGATAGTTTTGATATTCTATATATCAAATATCGATCGAGGAAAGTCATCGATATATTGTACGGCGACCAACATAAATTATCGTGATATATATCGCGATATATTGTATTTTATAAAATAATAAAATTATTTAATATGTTGTTTTAGCGATAACGACAAATTTTCTGAAACGCGACGTACGACTTGATTTTTGTTCCGTGACTTAAAAGGTAACGCCGCAAAATGTAACCGATGAAAAAATATTAATATTGCAATACTAATTCATATAGTTTCTTATTTAGTACGTACTACGGTACAAAAATTCACATATGAAAACTTGAAACCCACACAATTTAGTCAAAGTATGATATGAAAAAAAAAATTGCAGACTGTTCGTTTCAGGCATGAATTTATATTATTATTTTTATTTATTAATTTTTGAAGTGTACAAAATTAGAATTCTTATTATTATTTTTATTCAATATTTTAATGAAGTGTATAAACTATGATATGTTATTCGTATTTTTATTAATCATTTTATAAAGTGTACCAAATGTGAGTGTTAACTATTATTTTTTAAAATGTATAAAATGTGAACTTTTATTTTTATTATTATTCAATATTTTTTGAAGTGTACAAATTGTAAAATCTTATTCTTATTTTTATTAATTGGAGTAGCACTAGCTAGTACTACCTGTTGCAGCAGCACTGCCAGCAGCGAGTACTACTAGCAACTGCAATAACTAGTACTAGCATCTGCAGTAGCACTAGTTCTGGATGCAGCGGCACGTAGTTCTAGCACCTGCAGCTAATCAATTCTCAATTAACTAGGTTCTCAATTAATCCATTTACAGTTTTCGATTCGCAGTTCCGTGAAAAAAAAAAAAACATCCTCCCCCCCTTTCTTTCCTTGTCTTCTTCCAAGAATTGACTAGCAAGATTTTTTTTTTTTTTTTAAGAAGCTTTGAAATATCGGCGATACGATATATCGACAATGTATCGCGATAATTTGAAATTCGATATATCGAAGCGATATATTGTTTATTGGGTACTTGAAATTGGATATGTATCAAATATCGGCGAACAGTCCTCGATACTCGACACTACCTATAGCATTTAGCATTGGTCCTAGAATAATAGGATAAAGCTGACCGCTACCGGCAAACTTGACGGTCGGCAGGTACCAGGATCAAATCCTAGGTCTCTCAAGTATCTTTTTAATAACCTATTAGAAAACAACTGCCTGTTGAACTAAAGCAGCCATGTTTCAACCACTCTCTATATCGTTCACTGACTACAACAAGTATGGTGGCTAGAAAGAGGAGGTGGAGGCACGCTGTCCGCCCTTTTCTTTTCCTTTCTATAGTGATATATTTAGACCTAGAAAATACTTTATAAATCTAGTAATTTCAACACTTCCCTTATTTTTGAGTCTAACTTTACCTTCAGTTTTAGTCCACATTTTTCTCTGCAATATTTTTATTTGGGAGAAGGCCCTGGTTTTGTCATCACTTCAACCACCGTTTCCTCATCAGATCTATATACATAATTCACAATTTTGTTCTCAACTATTTCTCTCACAAAACTCAATCTTATGTCCATATCTTTAGCCTTTAAATGATATTTTGGATTGGCTGCGATTGCAATGGCAACTTGATTATCACAAAATACTTTACGCACTCCCTCCTTCATATACCCCAGTTCATGCAACAAGGATTTGACTCACATTAACTCTTTCATTGCACAACAAGAGACCATGTACTCAGCCTCCACAGTAGACTAAGCAACCACCTTTTGTTGCTTGTTGCTCCAACAACAAGCATCTTCCCCCAAATACAACACATACCCAAAAGTGCATCTTCTCATATGTGCATCCCCATAATAGGCATCACTCCAAGTAGACATCAGTGTGCTCCCCTCCCAAATGGAACCATAACTCTCTAGTTCTTACCAGATATCTTATGAACCTGTTGGCTCCCTCCCAGTCTCTCTTTCTTGGATCATTAAGACTCCTACTGAAGACTCCTACTTCTGCTGCTATGTCTATACTGCTGCCGCTATGTCCGTTGTTGTAGAGTTCATAAATTAGATCAAACTTCCTACGACCTGTCTATAAAGGATAGACATCATAAACTCTCTCTCCTCTCGACTCATGTGATCATCTAAGATCATCACTCCTCCAAAACACTCCCATCACTTACTTTTTCTAAGTCCATGGGAGTGGTACAACTGTTAGCGTTTTCCATCTGGAATTTCTCAAGCATATTACCTATTGCTTCTTTTTGAGTAAGTCTGATAATCCTTTTCCCCCTATCTCTCTATATTTTGATCCCAAAAATGTATCTTGCCTCGCCTAAATCTTTCATATCAGATCTGCTTCTAAGATCTTTCTTTAGCCTATTGATCATTTCCAAAGACTTACTAATCACAAGCACATCATCCACATAGATTGTAATAAAAATGACACCATTCTTATCTTCAAACATATAGATATAATGGTTACAGCTGATCCGGATATATCCTAGACCGGTGAGAAACTCATCTAGTTTTGTATTCGATTGTCGAGGAGACTGCTTGAGTCTATATAAGGACTTCATGAGCTTGTAGACTTTGCTCTCTTCTCCTTCTTCCACAAACCCATCGGGTTGCCTCATAAAAATTTCTTCCTCTAACTCACCATTAAAAAAAGAAGTTTTAATGTCCATCTGGTGTATTTCCATGTCTTTCGCTCCTGCCAGACTGAGGAGAATCCTTAGTGATGGGAATCGAACAACTGGAGCAAAGGTTTGCTTATAAACAATCCCCTCTTTTTGGGTAAACCCCTTGGTTACTAATCGAGCCTCATATCTCTCAATGGTATTATCTGCGTTCAATTTAAGTTTAAATACACATTTACAACCTATAGATTTTTCTGTCTAGAGGACAATGCGGTAGTTCCCAGGTATATGCTTCCATGATGGAATCCATCTCATCATTTATGGCTCTAATCCATCTGTCTTTTTTCGGGCTATTCACAGCCTCCAAGTATGACAGAGGCTCATCAGGATAAGATAGCTCAGTTACCTTATGAGCAACCTGTTACTCTTTTATCTTTTTGCTGCTCCTTTTCCCTCCCTCAAACTCTGAAGGCAGAATGGAAGGAAGTCTCGGGTTTCTCTTTACTGTCTCATCGGCTCCCCTATTCATAGAAGCCGATTCCACTTCCATCTTTTTTGTCTCCTTGAAGTCCATAGGAATATGTGAGGTGTCTGGTAGATCTGCTGTATCTTGGATCTCTCCTGAATCCGCAATCACCGTTTCACTCATGTCATTTTCGAGAAAGACAAAACTCTCTTCGCTTTCAGACTCAAAACAAATTTTTATCTCTTTGGTACATTTGAAGGGGTCAAATGACTTTCCTTCATTCGTGACAACTAGGTGTTTGACCAAAATAATATCGTGCTTTGCTAAGTTATAGACTTTATATCCATTGACATCCTCATGATATCCTACAAAGTATCCAGGATTGCCCTTAGCATCTAGTTTCTAGTTTTTCTTATCCGTATCAAGACTGTAAACTTGGCTACCGAATACTTTAAGGTGCGAGATATCTTGTTTCTTTCCAACCCATTTCTCATAAGGTGTCATGCCCTTTACGGTTGAGGTAAGGACTTTATTCTGCAATTCTGTGTCCCCCATTTAGACTGTAAAATTAAGGAAGCCTCTAGGTAGTTTTTCACTTACCCACTTTCAACTAGAACGGCTGCTACCTAAGCAGGCAAAAAGACAATCTGACTGCTTCCTTGTGGAGTTTGGACTTCCTTGATTCCAGAGCAAAAAGAATCATTGAAAACACCCAACTAGGCGATTAGTTATCAAGTGGCAAAGATGCAATATTTATACAAGCTTGTGTGGAAAGAGGCGGCTACCTCCTTAATCCTCTAAGTCCTAAACCCCTCTCACAACCCCTATCTTATGATGTACGGACCAATCAGAAGAATGTATAGTACGGAAAGGTACTAGGGTTGATGTACTTTCTATAGGGCATGTGTACGACAAGGCCATGGAGTGGACGTCTGTCTCCTCCAGACTTGTCCTCGCGCTTCTCGGGATTCCTGATTCCCAATGATATGTTGCCATGTGTCGACAGGTCATGTCAAGTCCAAAAACCGCCAAGGCAACCATTCCAAAATCTCGACGATGATGAGGGCCGTCGGATCCAAACCGGCTTTTAATGCTAGCCGTTCAATATGACAAATGTCCTGTACATTTGTTTCATGCGTACTAAAACTCAACTAGTTTCTATGTCCTCAATTTGTTATTCCGTTAATCGAATTAATGATCTAGCTAATGTTTCAATAGCTATCAAACCCTATGTTTCTTAACGAACTAGTACGACAGACTGGTAAGAGCTAACGGCTATGCCTCGCTCTGACGCTCGGAGGTTCGAACCATGCCGAACTCAACCTTTTGTTGAGAGTGACTTAGGTCACTCTTTAGTCCTGCCTATGTAGATGAGGCAGACATGGCTCCACCGCCCTCTCTCTCCTTCAATGACTACAAAATGTATGGGGGCTAGAGAGAGAAGGTGGAGGTAGGCTACCTATGCTTTTTCTTTTAGCTATACTACTCAATTATGACCTAGAAAATATCTCTCCTAAATCTAGTGATTTCAACACTTTCCTTATTTTCTAGTCTAATTTTAGTTTCTCTTTTAACCCACACTTTTCTCTGCAGAATTTTAACTTGGAGGAGGGCACAGGCTTTGTCATCATATCAGCTACCATTTCCCCATCACCTCTATACACAATATTCACAATTTTGTTTTCAACCTTTTCCCTCACAAAACTCAATCTTATATCCATATTCTTAGCCTTAAAATGATGTTTTGGATTGACTGCAATTACAATTGCAGCCTGATTATCACAAAACACTTCATGCACTCCCTTCTGTATATACCCTAGTTCTTTGAATAAAGACTAGACCCACATTAGCTCTTTCACAATAGAACAAGAGGCATGTACTCAGCCTCCATAGTGGACTGAGCAACCACCTTTTATTGCTTACTACTCCAACAACAAGCACCTTCCCCAACATATAACACATATCTAAAAGTGCATCTTCTCATAGGAGCATCCCCATAACTGGCATCACTCCAAGAAGTGATGTCAGTGTGCTCCCATCCCAAATGCAACCATGAATCCTCGGTTCCCACCAAGTATCTCAAGACTCTCTTGGCTGCCTCCCAGTCTCTCTTCCTACGATCATTAAGACTCCTACTAAGAACTCCAACTGCTGCAACTATGTCCGGTGTAGTACAATTCATCATGTAAATCAAGCTTCCTACAACCTGTTTGTAAGGAATAGACTTCATAAACTGTCTCTCTTCTAGAATCATCTGATCATCTAAGATCATCACTCCTCTTACACTCCCATCTCTTACTTTTTTCAAGTCCATGGGAGTGGTACAACTGTTTTCCTTTTCAATCAAAAATTTCTTAAGCATATTTCCGATAGCTTCTTTGTGAGTAAGTCTGATTATTCTTTTCCCTCTATCTCTTTCCATTTGAATCCCCAAACTGTATTTAACCTCCCCTAAATCCTTGTTGTCAAATGTGCTTCTAAGATCTTTCTTTAACTTATTGATCTTTAATATAGATTTACTTAACACCAGCAAATCATCCACATAAATTGTAATAAAAATCACACCATTCTCATCCTCAAACATATAAATAGAATGGTCAGAATTGATCCGAATATATCCCAGACCGGTGAGAAACTCATCTAGTTTCTTGTTCCATTGTCTGGGAGCCTGCTTCAGTCCATATAAAGACTTTATGAGCCTGCAGACTTTGCTCTCCTCTCCTTCCTCTACAAAACCCTCTGGCTGCCGCATGAAGATTTCTTCCTCTAGTTCACCGTTGAGGAAGGCGGTCTTGATATCCATCTGGTGAATTTCCATGTCTTCCGCTTCAGCTAGACTAAAGAGAATCCTTACAGATGGGAACCAAACCACAGGATCAAAAGTCTCCTCATAATCTATCCCTTCTTTTTGGGTGAACCCCTTTGCTACCAACCAAGCCTTATATCTCTCAATGGTATTATCTGGGTTCAGCTTCAGTTTAAATACCCATTTGCACCCAATAGATTTTTCTGTCTGGAGGACAGTCCACTAACTCCCAAGTATTCACTTCTATGATGGAAGCCATCTCATCATTTATGGCTCTGAAATCTTATTCAAGCATTCAAACCTCACAAAACTCTATCAAAATATAGAGTAGCATAAACACTGACAATTCCAAAAGTTTCAACACAATTGACTTGACAACACTCAAGATATAATACTAGGACGTTTCCCAAAAACTGTTTGCAATTTACTACTTTGAAGTCTAGATACATAAAATGCTCTAAGTCCTAAGTCTTATAGTCTCGGTGTCCTACTGCCGATACAAGTGTACCTAAGAGGTACGTCCAAAATCAACCCACATATTGAGATCTACGTGTTTCTAATCCTGCCAACCCAATGTATCATCGTATAGTCAATATTACTCAGAATCTAAATTAAGTGATTGTACAAATATTTATTGGCTAAGTCACTTGTGATACTCTTATGAATCTCGTCCGTTGACTCAATTCATATCAATCGTTGATGAAGTGTTCCGTACCAAATCATATCCAATAACAACAACGAAGTTGTTTGTACGGATCATATCCAAAGTAACCGCAGCTGCGTTGTCATGTCTGTGTCCCAGCTTCGCTGTTGCGCTTCTCTGTCTGCATAGCAGCCGCGCGATTGCGGTGCTTTGTTTGCATAGCAGCTGCGTTGTGCTGTAGTGCACTCAAATGATGACTCACGTCCTTGTGAAACTTATGCTACTATTTACTACCTTTCTGGCGTCACACTAATTTACTAAGACTTAAATATTTCCAAAATCAACACTCCCCTAAAACTTTAGACCGAGTGTATCAACGCAGTTGCAATGTCAAAACCGTGCAGCTACGATATCACACTTAACGCAGTCATCCACAACTCCTCGGCCTTGAAGATGTGAAGATGAGAGGTAATCAAAGCTTAAGTGAGGTGCCTCAAAATGAAATGTCTGGCATTCATGATGGTGTACTCCCACATTTGAGTATCATTTTCATCGGTCTTCACGGCCACCGCTCCAAGTGCCGTGGCGATAAAAATGAGAGGTATCTCCTTTCTTTTCTCCTTTTTGGACACACTACTGTCCCCATCATCTGTCTCCTCCGTTGGAGCAGATGCTCCTGCAGAAAACCTCACTCTTCCAAACCCTGGTGACGTTCCCTGAGATAGACGTTTCACTTGTCCACTAACAGTACTCAGTATCGTTTTTCACACAATGCCCTTGTCATCATGGCTTCCTAGTAAATGAACCCACATCCGTTGAATATGGGCACCCTAGAGGGTGGGCCCATAACCTGTAATTATGTGTCCCTCATTTGGACTGCAAAATTCAAGAAGCCTCTAGATAGTTTTTCACTGACCCACTTTCAACTAGAACACCTGCTACCCAAGCACGCAAATAGACAATCTGACTGCACTCGTGTGTAGTTTGGACTTCAATGAGTCCATAGCAAAAAGAATTACTGAAAACGCCCAACGAAGCGATTAGATATCAAGTGGCAAAGATGCCAATATTTATACAAGCTTGTTGGGAGAGAGGCGGCTACCTCCTCAATCCTCTAAGTCCTAAACCCCTAAATAGTGATCTAAGAACCAATCAGAAGATTGTACAGTAGGGAAAGGTACTAGGGCCCCTAAATAGTGATCTAAGAACCAATCAGAAGATTGTACAGTAGGGAAAGGTACTAGGGCTGATGTAATTTTTGTAGGGCCTGTGTACGACAAGGCCATGGAGTGGACGTCTATCTCCTCCAGACTTTTCCTCGCGCTCCCCGAGATTCCCGCTTCCCAATGATATGTTGCCACGTGTCGACAGGTCATGTCACGTATATAAACCGCTAAGGCAGCCATTCCAGAATCTCGACGATGATGAGGGCCGTCAGATCGAAACCGGCTTTTAATGCTAGCCGTTCAAAATAACAAATGTCCGGTACATTTGTTTCATGCGTACTAAAACTCAACTAGTTTCTATGTCCTCAATTTGTTATTCTGTTAGTTGAATTAATGATCTAGCTAATGTTTAAATAGCTATCAAACCCGATGTATCTTTATGAACTACTACGACAGACCGATAAGAGTTGACGGCTACGCCTCGCTCTGGCCGTCAGAGGTTCGAGTCCTGCCGGACTCAACCTTTTTGTTGAGAGTGACTTAAGTCACTCTTTAGTCCTGCTTATGGAGATGAGGGAGCCATGGCTCCAACGCCCTCTCTCTCCTTCAGTGACTACAAATAGTATGGGGGCTAGAGAGAGAAAGTGGAGGCAGACTGCCTATGCTTTTTCTTTTAGCTATTCTATTCAATTAAGACATAGAAAATATCTCTCCTAAATCTAGTGATTTCAACATATTCTTAATGTAGTTGGCATAGTTCATGGCTTCTACCCAAAATCTATTTTTTATTTTCTTGTCAACCAACATACTACATTCACTATCTCCTAGTGTTCGGTTCAATCTTTCAACTACCCCATTTTGTTTATCGTTCTATGGTACAGTATTTTGGTGCTGAACTCCCTCATCTCTGAGTTATTCCTCAAACTAGTTAGAGGTATATTCTCCCTCATTCTTACTCCTTATTCTCTTACTGGTGGTTCTATGCAACTTCTCACTCCATGCTTTATATTCTTTGATGTAAGTTGGTGATTCAGACTATGTTTTTAGGAAGTAAACTCTAGAGGACCTAGACGACTCATTAGTTATTGTCAACATAAACCTCTTCCCTCTAACCAAAGGTACTCTTGCACGTCCCCATATATCTGTGTGGACTAAATCTAGTATCTTTTCCCCCATATATGTGAAGGCTTTAGGGAAAGGGAGTCTGTGAGCTTTTCCTTGAGCACATCCACTACAATCATCCACCTTTTCATTATCACCAAACTGAACCCCTTCAGCTACACCTAGCTTCTTCATTTCCCTCAGCCTATCAAAATGCACATGCCCTAACCGCTTATGCCAAATCATCAATTTTGGAACACCGACATAATAAACATTCTTCTTTTCATTAATCAGGTTAAGCCTAAACATGCCTTGGTTACCTTTATCTGCCGTGAAGTAGACTTCATCCCCATACTTAGTTGTAAAGACTTCCTTTCTAGTGAAGGTATCAAACTCTTTGTCATCTAACACAGATGTAGAGACAAGATTTTTGTTTAGCTGAGGAATGTACAGTACATTTGAGAATGTGAATATAAAAGTCTTCCCTTCCACTAAAACTTTCAGATCTATTGACCCCACTAGATCTGTAGTAACCACTTTCCCATCCCCATACTCTAGCTCTATAGTAGAGAATCTTTCTTAGCTTAGTGAAAAGTTGCTTATCACGACACTTATGCATGGATGCACTTGAGTTGATGATCCATCCTTCCTATGAAGCTTTCTGAATTGCTTCAAGGGCACACTTCTGTCTCCCAGGGATCTCCTTCTCCTCCAAACTCTCGTCAAGAAAAAGCTCCCCATCCTTCTTAGAAGACTCGTCCTCGGTTTCTCTTGTCACTTTTGTGACCACAAGTGCCATTTTCTACCCTGTGGAAGAACCCCCTCCACGGATCTTATGGAGCCTCAGCTCTTACAACTTGACACAATCCGCGATAAATTGTCCTGGCTTTTTGCAAAAATGAGAAAGGCCCTTTGGGGGCCTCGATCCTCCTGACTGATCTCTTTACTCTTTATATGGTTTCTTCGGATACTTCCCCTATTGGTCGCCTCTTGCAGCTAGAGCTTGAATGCTCTTTCCTCCTCTCCTAATCTCTATAGTGTTTTCCCAAACAAGGATCATCCAGACCACTATATTCCACTTCCATGAACTGTCCGTCATTTTCGGCACTCAGTATACTATATTCTCATACTCGTCTGGTAACTTCATGATGAGAGTGTTAACTTTCATCTTCATTGTACCTGTCCCATCGACACTTTCTATCTCCATACACAAACAAGAAAGATCATTGCAATAATCTAACATCTTTCCTCCTTTGTAAGTGTAAAGTTCTAGTTCTGCTCAGCCAACTAGAGCTCTTGAATAGTACCAGCTCTATAGATCTCCACCAAACTCACCCACAACTCCTCAACCTTGTAAATGTGATGGTGAGGTATGGCAAAAGCTTCAGTGAGGTGCCTGAGAATGAAGTTCTTGGCAGCCAAGTTTACCTCTTCCAACATTTGAGTATCGTTCTCCACGGTCTTTACAACCGCCGCTCCCGGTGCCATGGCAATAGGAGTGAGGGGTATCTCTTTCCCTTTCCCCTTTTCGAACACACTGTTGTCCCCATCATCTGCCTCCTCCGCTAAAGCAGTCACTGCTGCAGGAAACGTTATTCCTCCAAATCCTGGTGGAGGTCTCAAAGGTGGACGTTTCACTTGTCAACTGTCGATATCCTTGTATTGTTTTTCCCACAAAGCCCCCACCATCATGGCTTCCTAATAGATGAACCTAGTGTTGTTCTGACACAACTACTGGCACTGAAGATGAAGAAGATGCAGCAGTAGTCATCGTAGAACAAATCAAGAGAGGAAGCTTCCACAAATACCGATGGCTGAAAAGAAACTTTGACAGACTATAACTTTCAGAAAAACGCTCCAAACGTCCTGAAAATTTTCCACAATGTAGCTAACATACAAAGCATCACACACACACAAAATTTCAATCAATTCGGCTTAGAAATCTGATAGATATATAGAAATGAAATTACATAAAACTGAGTGTACAGTTTTCATATCATTTGTTCCTAAAAATCAAATTCACTAAGTCCTACTTTTATACACCGAAACTACACTAAGCTGTACGGAGGCATATTGAAGCCACATTTATAAACACTATCTTACAATCTACATGCCGACCTTACGGAGGCATGTCGAATCACATCAAAGCCACATATTTTCATCCTGAATCACTTAAACTAAAAATCCTTGTTTACTATACTTTTGACATGTGAGTCAAAATACATTAAAGTAAAGA
>JBBHKE010000503.1:0-59869 GCA_037447655.1 Zygnema cylindricum | reverse complement strand
ATAAATCGTTGCTATGAAATAGTTCAAGAATAGAGCTTGGCTTTAATCTCCCAAATTAAGAAACTCTTTTCCAAACCTCTAGAAACAATAAAATGGAAAAGCATCTAGAAATTCTGTATGTATATACATATATCTTGATATGCTCTTCCTCTTTACCCACAACCCTCACCATATACCATTTTTTCCTGAAACAATAAGACAATTTGACAGCTAATAAAATGAGTGATTCCTCATCATATGAGGTCTTCAAGTTCGTAGCCCTCCAACTGCACTCAGCCAATACAGTAAAAAAAAAAAGAGAAAGATAGCAAAAAAATGATAAAAAATCAGTGCCTGTTTAAAAATCGGACTGCTGTGAGACCAAGGGAAGCGCCAGAAAAGCATACACTAATAACCAATCTAGTAAATACACACATTGGATATTACAATACGCAATTACTGGCATTACTGGAAAGAAAAGCGAACGCAGTTTTGGTACAAAAAAGGTGTACATTTTGTACAGTTTTCTGTACAACCACACTGCCATCGATATTAAAGTTAAAAACACAAAATTCGGTCAAGACATTTTTCGGCCGCAAATGATAATTAATGACACTAGTAGACCCCACATTTCCCTACTGCAAATTAGTGTCATACATTCTAATTCGCATTTACAGTAGTAAATCCTTCACTCCTGCAACAACGGGCGGTCTACTGTGATTACTACACCGCTAATCGTTATTAGTGTTAAAGTTTTTTTCGCTACTTAAAAACATCTTTTCTTCGTGCACACTTGTAGGATTGTCAAACTGATGGTTGCTATTGGAAGGCAAGATGCTCACCTTCCTATTGGCGGTCTCTGATTGACAATCCGACAAGTGTGCACGGAGAAAAGATGTTTTTAAGTGGCGAAAAAAACCCTTAACAGTAATAACGATTAGCGGTGTAGCAGTAATGCCAGTAATCATGTATTGTGTCACTACCCCATAATCTCATCCATTTACAAGTTGAAAAAAAAAAAGCAAATATTGAAGTTGTCAAAATAGCAAGTGCAGCAATGAACCCTTCGAATTAAGGAGATTAATATTGTCAAGAGTAACGACTTTGATGTGATAAAAGGGAAAAGTACCTCAACTTAATCATGTAACCATGCACATAACCGTGAAAAGCAATATGGTCATGGATCAAAACTATGTCAACATTGTCATGTGAGCACTACACCGCCAATCGCTATTAGCGTATTGAACGCTAATTCGGTCCCGCTTTTATTTTTCCAAATTCTTAAAAAGCATAAATTATTCTGTTTTTTTCTTTACGCCATTTAGGGTTTTTTGTCCAATTAGCGTAAAAACGAAAGTACGTTGTCATTTAAATAGTGTGGTGTACAGTAGATGTCAGACTGTACAAAACTGTACCTTTTTAAGTGAAAAAGTTTAATTAATGAGTTTTAGTAACCGCGGACGCATGAGAGTATGCGCTACAAAAAGGGGATGAAATCGGGTTGTCAAATATCAAGTTCGCACATATTCATCCAACAACCACGTTTCGACTGTGTGAACGTACGATTTGTGTAGGATTTGTCAGATTTTGTACAAGTACCTATATTAGTGTAAGCATGTTTGCGACCAACATTTATTTTTTT
Source organism: Zygnema cylindricum (assembly GCA_037447655.1). Classification (NCBI taxonomy): domain Eukaryota; kingdom Viridiplantae; phylum Streptophyta; class Zygnematophyceae; order Zygnematales; family Zygnemataceae; genus Zygnema; species Zygnema cylindricum. Next base: position 58,248 of record JBBHKE010000503.1, on the reverse strand, counting down.
CAAAGACCCATATTAGCATTAGTAAACAATTAGAATGTATGTTTTTTTTGAAAATTTTCAAATTCCTAATTAGCGTAAATCACTGTAATTATTACTACACGCTAAAGAAACCTGTACGCTAATAGCAATTGGGGGTGTAGTGGATCGCTAAAAGCATAAAGAAATATAGAGCCTGGGGTTTAATTAGGTGCAATTAATTCTATTTTAGGTTTGATGGACGTGGACGATTTTCAACTGCTTACCAAATCGGTGTTAGGAAAAATACAAGTAGTGTATCAACTCAATTTTATGTTCAGGGGCAAAAAAGAAACCGGCCTCAAAGTAGTGTTTGTAGCTAATAGCGATTCATGGTATCGCACCAGATTGTCACAATTTTAGCCCATGAGAACAAAATTGGCCCGAGAGGTTAGTCATACTTTTAACTTTTAAGATCTGTGAGGTCAATTCTTGACAGCTACATAATACAAATTCTTTAAGCTTTACATGCTAGGGGCTCTTGGGCATCAAAGAAAGACACATAGGACAATTTCACCTAGGCAAATTGCTCAACACTCGGTTTTTCAAAATTTGGTTTCTTTCTTTATGAGGCTAAATGCATGTACAAGAGTTTTGCACTTACCCGTAGTAAAGTCAGCAAAATAATAATTCCAGAATTCCAGAGAGAGTGGATGACCATCGGTGCCAATAAGTTTCTGGTTTTGGCATAAGTCATACCTAATACAAAACCTGTGGAAGCCATCTCACCTCCCATAACAGTCTTTTAGAAGTCTTTTAGATTGCAGTAGAAATTTTATACCACAAAAGACGTAAAAGAAAAAGAAACAACTCTTAGCCCGTATCTCTTCCAAAGTTTGGTGCGCCCTTGAAAGGAAATATATAGAAAAAGTTTTCAAAGTTTCAAAGTTTTCATTCAAGGCGCGAGAAATACATCACATTGAAGCAAATGACGGCAACGACAAGATATTACAGTCTTGGTAAACTCCATATGCCACATTTTATTCAAGAAATGGCATTAGTTTCCATCTTGTCGCGTAGATTCAAACACAATCACTATTCAGATATTCACTCTGAAGAACTTGAGAAAAAACAATGCAACGAAAAGAAAAAGAAAAGAGAAAAAGGAAAGGAAGAAAGAAAAAAAAGAAAAGGAACCTTACCCAAAGTGGCGAGCTTTGGGAATTCATTCGGTGTCAAATGGGCTCCTGCAAAAGCAGCAGCACTTAGGAGAGCTGCTACTGGTACAGGCATCCTGAAAGAAGAGAGGGAGTAGTCTAAACCAAAATTAGTACGGAAAATCTTGGCAAAAAAGTTTGAAAACAGAAATCTTGAGTAGTTTAAACCAAAAGAAGTGTGGAAAATCTTAGCAAAAACGCTTAAAAACAGAAAAGCTTGAGAGCTTAAAGAGCAAAAAAAAGAGAGTTTAGTCATCATCACCATTTTGTTAATGATGTCATAAGAAATCCTCGAAAAATAGTTTCCTCCAACAAAGGGGCAAAGATTCCGGCAACGCAGATGAGCGATCCTGTGCTTAAAGGAGATGCCGCAATCATGGGGAGAACCTGACTCAAGGCATCAGCATCCTGCCAAAAAACAGAAAGACTGCCTAGTTATAAAAAGTCACAAGACAAAACCTCAGTTGGAACTCTGAACTAATGATTTTTTTTTTAATTTGTCAATTAAAGATTATTTCAGCTTGTCAATGATACAGTGGAAGACAGTTTATCTTAAGGCCAGGTATCTCTCTCTCGCTGACTCTCCATTCTTACAGAGGTCAGAAAAAATCTACATCAGAAAGTTAAATTCTGACATTCCAATATTACAAACCCAAGGAGAGTGAAATAAACATATCCGAGAATACTCTGTGTGACATACATGATACTGTCAACTAATGTTTGTTTCTTCAACAAAAAAATGTTTCGCCTTTTTTGTACTGTTTAATGGTATGTACTGTTTATTTCCTCAGAGCCTACATATGGTGTGTCGATCATACAGAAATATGTGCAATCTGTGGTATTTTCCGTAAACAAACGAACAAGACGCCCGCGAAATCCCCTTTCCAGAAATCCAAACAACAAACAATTATGACTCTAGATCCTAGATACTGTTTGTAACACATGCATAATCACTTCATACACCGTAAAGAAAAATAAACAAACATAATGGCATTCATAAACATAGACACCCACTCACATCTCGGAGAGTTTAAAGACTTAAAAAAGTGTAGAACTGTCGCTGACATCTCGGACAGGTTAACAATATAAAAAGTATGGGACCGTCACTCACATCCCGAACCATTCGACGATTTGAAAAGTATCAAACCCCCACTGACATTTTGGAGAGCTTAACAATTTAAAAAGGTAAAGAACTGGCACTCACATCTCGGACAGGTTCATGGCCATCAAAAGAAGTTTGTGCGAGAGACGAGAGCTGCACAAGAATGCATGCGGAAATGAATCCAATTCCCGCCCAAAGCAACCAGCCCCTCTCCAAATTGAACGGCTTCCCAATCTCTGGAATCATCAGGTCAGAAAAAAAAGTTACACAAGCTGAGGGAGGAAGATACAGAGCAACTTGCACACAGCATTTAGTAAAAAAAAATTACTTAGGAGAAGCTCAATTGCAGAGAATCCTTACAAAAGCCAGAAAAAAAAATAAAGCAGGATATTTAAACCGCAGAGTCCAGCTCCAAGACAACATGGTTTGTAGAGCTTAACTAATGGAACGGAATATTTTATTACAGGTTAATGCTCTTAGACTTAGAACATACTCAATATATAAGTGTACAACCACGTCCTGATGAAGACACAATGAATCATAGAAATACATCTTCTTACATTTATTCCACATTCTCTGTACGTACAGGACATAAAGAGGAAAACGACTCTTTGAGATCCTGTATCCACCATTGTTAACTTCTTTGAACCCAGGAGAAAGCATAAAGCAATTGTTTCATATTTAAGCTAATTCTAAACATTCTAAACCTTACTTGCCAAAGAGAAAAAATGATGTACAACGTACCGAATGAAAAAAGCTCCGAATCAAGAGGCCTGTAAGGTTGGGCTACTCTCAAAACAATAAAAACACCCAAAGCTGTTCTGACAGCTTGGTTGAGAAGCAAAAAGAGAGCTTGATCATCCAAATCAGGGCTTCGCCAAGGAGTCCATCCAGCTTTGTAGGAAAGTAATTGAACCACCAGGCCACTCCCTATGAAGCTGTCAAAAAGAGCCGAAAACCAAAATTGGTGCACTGCAAGAAGCGAGAAGAGGATACATCAACCACTGCATCTACATCTCATGCAATACGACGTGTTTATAAAAATCATCCTATAATAACTGTATAATGTGAAAGATCTGCTAAATGCATGGTTTAAGATTCTTGCAATACTGTGTCCTTTCATTCTTGTTTGGTTTAGAGAGACTTAATGTGAAGGTTGCCCCAGAAGTATTGACAAACACATACTCCCATATTTACGCCACTTTCACTTATTTCAAATGCAACAGGCTCATTCCTCAAATTATTACAAAAGGCAAGCGGGCATTGGCTATGGCAGCAGAATGATGAAAACAAGGACAGACGGGAAAGCAGAAAAAAGCAACTCGCTGTTTTCTTCTTCTAGTTTTCTCTTTTGTTCATTTGCTTTCTCTTTCATGTGACTAAAATGCATACATCAATAATATATTGATATAGACAAGTAAAAGTGATAATAAATTTAGCACAAGTGAGGAGAAAATATGTTAACTCCATAGTAATACAAGTACGAGTAAGAAAACAATAACATTAATTAAAAGTTTCAGGCAACAGCCAGATTCAAATCGAACCATTGCCACTGGCACATGCATTCAATTAACAGCCAAGGAACCATCAATGTATGAGTAGCTCACACTTTGAGCTAAATTTTAATTCTAGTAAGTTTAACCAGCTCTTTGGCCTCCAGTCACTCTTTGATATTTGAGACAACTGAGACCGAGCGCGTTAGTTTAAATCTTCATCCACACGTGTCAAACTTAGTGTAGACAACTATACAAGCTTTAGAACGTGATCCAGCCATAACTGTAAGGAGCTGTATCGAGAAGGAGAAAGCACCTTAATATCCAGGCCAACATTCCAACAGCAGTTTCTTTGAATCCCCAAGGAACTGGCCATGGTCGCAGCCACGTGGCAGCATTTGAAAGGCTCTCAGAAGCGTCCACTGTCCGCTCTGAATCCAGAGATTGGTCCGTTTCTTTCCCTTCTGACGAAACATGATCCGCGAGTTTAACATCCTGATCATTGGATGGTTCTCCTTCAGGTTGAGGAGAAGAAGAAGCTCGCAACCGACCACTATAGCTACGAATATTGTAAGTATCTCCAAACCCGGCAGGAAAGAACAGCACTTGACGAAAGTTTTGCAAACTTCTAAAATGATTTCGTCTGTAATGTGGAACACTGTTGACGTTTAAAGAACAGTCTCGAATTGCTTGAGAAACGCTGACAAACCTCTGCCGGATATCAAGCGAAAGCAGAGAGGATTTCTGCTGAGTTCGATGGAGGAAAACCTCCGATTGAGTGTACTGCGGGAAGAAAGCACTAGAAGAAGCCATGAAAGGAGAAACTTCAAGAAGCCTGATTAGAGGTGAAGCTTCACACTAAAAACATTCAAATATCAAATATGTAACTGATCGGGTAAGGGTACGGCCGCATGTGGCTAAGTTTGGGTTTTTTTCTGTCGTTTTCCTTTATACCTTAGCGCCGTACTGCCTAAGTTGCGACCGTATGAAGAAATCGCAAATTTGTAGGGTACAGATTACGTCATTCTCGAGCTTAGGATGTACAACAATTTGTCGTCTTGTGCTTTTTCGACCCATTGTCACGTCATCTTCAAACTTATTATAAACCACATCGGCAATATGTTTTAAGCTAAGTAAAACCGTTTACACCAATAGGAATATACATTCCCAAGTGTGAAAAGTTTTCAAAAAAATTTGACGAAAAAAAAGTACAGGGTTGTTGGTTTTTGTCCTCTACACCGCGAATCGTAATTAGAGAAATTTACTCTAATTCGGTCGCTCGAAATTTCGACTCTATCACATCAAATAGAGTAGTCGACACTAATTTTTTCATTATTCTAATTTAGGTGAGGTTTAATTAGCGTAAAAAATTCTAATATAGGTTATTTTTAAATAGTGTGGAGTACTGACGACGTCTGACCGTGCAAATTTGTACTTTTATAAGTAAAAAGGTACAAATAATGATTTAATAGAATCGCGCTCGCACGTGAAATCGCACTAAACAAAAAAATCAATCATATCGAAAAAAATCCGTTCGCATAACTCTCGTGCGTCGACAGCATCGTCGTCAGTGTGAACATTAACTGACATTCAATGCGACAAATATTATTAGCGTCATAATGACGTCATTACTATACCGGACTGACACATTTTGTACGTCTACGTAATTTAGTCTTCATAATTATCGCGCAAATAATTATCGCCGACATAACCCAATATAGAATAACTAAATAAATTAGAGTAAACTTCATAGTTGAAAAAGCCCTATCACATAAATTAGCGTTAATTACTCTAATTGTTTTTTTTGGTTTTTTTACTCTAATTTTTTCATTACTCTAATTATTTCATTACTCTAATTACGATTCGCGGTGTAGTACCTTGTACGGTTTTTTTTTGGAGGGGTCTCGAGGCTGCAATGTCATTTCAACGCAAAGTTGAAAAATATGCGAACGTGAAAAATTTGCAAAGTCATGGCGGCCGGACGGGAGAGGTTTACGCAAAGGCATGTCATACAGCCACGGCTGCAAGGCTGTACGTCTACGATGTCACGCTATGATATGCGACATACCAAATCGTTTCAAAAATTACAATGTGTCTTGCGACGCTTCAAAAAGTTTCGAAAAAATAAGGTGCGGCATGACAGATTGTATTCGACATATACAATCGTCACAAACTTAAGTAACAATTTCGAGTAAACACATAGAGACACCTCAAATCCGGGTCCGCCGGATCCGCGATAAAATACAAAGTAAGCTCGTTAAGTTACAATTACATAAGGCCGTACCTTAAGGGTATTTTCGCATGTGTTAAAGTTACAGTTAATTTATGTCGTTTTCTTCCATAACTTAGAAAAAAATGAGAAAATCCGCAGCCGTACCAAAATATTGAAATTACCACCGTACAAGTTATGTTACGTTGAAACTATATACGTACAGTAGTTTGTCGCCTAGCGCGATGCAATTTGTCTTCTAGCGCATTTCGACCCACTTTCCCGTCCTTTCAACACATGTTCAAACTTTACGTCAAATCACCTCGCGAGGTGATTTGAAATAGAGTCCAATAAGGTGAGCGAATAGGCAAAAGTTGTCGCACGTGTCAGAAGTTTTATACAATTTTTGTGCACGGGGTACCAAAAATAAAAACACACTGCACGCTTCCAGCCTGTGCGTACTGTTTTCCGTGCGCTGAATTTCCGTACAGGGGCCGTCTCTCTCAAACACACATGTTTTCACACATACGGCGCAGGAAAAACAATGGGCACCTGTCCGCAAGTGTGGGAAAACGAAAAACGAAACCACATTTCTGTGCGAGAACTAAAGGTAATTAAGGGTTTCAACACGTCGACAATGTGGCGTACGGACATGACAAAGTCACAAAAAATATACAGCGTGCGGAGAGACGCCTCAAATTGAAGTCGAGTGAAAGTTTCGCCTCATTTTGTGTACCACTACATCCGTCACATTGTTTAGTACACATTTACGTAAGTCACTTTTTTAAGAAACAAGTTATTTGCGTTTACATCCAAATGCTCTGAAAGTTGTGCGGAAATAATTCGCTAAAAAACAAAGTAACAAAACTAAGTTTTGGTTACATGCGAAATTACCCTAAGTACGGGTTATTTTATGTCGTTTTCCTTTAAAACATAGCACCTTACTGTTAAAGTTCCCAAGCGTCAGAAGAAATCGCAAATTTATAGAGTACAATTTACGTCATCCTCAAACTTAACATGTACAAAAAATTCTCGTCTTGTATTTTTTCGACCCACTCTCACGCCATCTTCAAACTTATCATAAAACACATCGGCGATGTATTTTAAATAAAGTAGAACTAATTTCACACATAGGAAATGTAGTGAAAATTTTAGGAGAGAATATCATAAATCACGTTCAAAAAGTAAACAAAGATATACAAAATTAGAGTAAGCAATTCAAACAAAGAATCATTCTCATATTTGGACAATATTCCCTTCTTCATTTTAAGTTGAAGAACACTTTTGAATCTCGCGCACTCAGTGTAAGAAATGCGTTGCTGCTCAAATGGTTTATGTTCATGCCATATCATCGTTTGAAAATTCGTCCTTTCTGTTGAAGTACACTATTAGGGTACTTTCGCATGTGCTAAAGTGTAACCGTAATAGTGGATCGAACTTGTTCATAATGTAGAAATTAATGGTTTTAAGTATTTTCTAGGTCTGAATAGAAACAAAGAAGCCGAGGCAGTCTACCTCTAACTTCTCTCTCCAACTCTCAAACTTGTCACAGTCACTGAGAAATTGGAGAGGAAGCTAGAGCCATGGCTACCTAGGCTATCCTCAGGTTTACGGGAAATTTATATTAGTCTAGGGATTAATTACTAAAAGGTATGTGCCGGCGGCAGGATTTGATCCTGGTACCTGCCGGCCGAGACATAGTAGATAGCCGGTAGCCTTAGCCGTTAAGTCTAAAGGTAGTGTTACATAGCATATAGTACGATAATTATTTAAACATGTATACATACGATTATTCATTTAACTATAATATATTACGGGATACATAGATCCGGTAATTTATAAAGTACGGATTACGGTACGGACAGAAAATCAATACCGCGCATTTGTTTCGTAAGCGAAACAAATACCGCGCATATATTTATTACGGCTACGATCAAATGCGAGTTTAATCGGACGGCCGGAATTAGCGCCGAGATCGCGGAAGGAGAATTCGGTGGTTTGTGGGCAGTGCCACATCGTATGACACGTGGCGATGTAACATTAGAGCGCGGCATCTCCGAGGATTAGAGGAGCGAATCCGGATATTCCACGTGTGGACATTTAGGCCATGTCGTACAATGTCCGTACATAAAGTACACCGACAGCTGTACTTTTACGTACAGAACTGTAATCTGATTGGTCCGTACATCAGTAGATAGAGTCTGTGAGAGAGATAGGACTTAGAAAAATTAGAAGATAGGACCCTCTCTCCCAGAGAGCTTCTGTACAAAAGGTCAACTTTGACCCTCCATAACTTACTGCTCAGGGGAGCAAATTCAGAGGTTCTTTTTGCTATCGACTCAGGGGAGTCTTGCCTTCACGAAGTGCAGGTAGTCAGGGTTTTTGTGCGCCAGGGTGGCAATTATTTTTGCTGAAACACAAAGGGGTCAGGATTATCCTAGAGGCTTCTTGGAAGCTGTCAACTCTGAGGACTTATGGAGGTCTCAGAGTTTCAAGTTATGGGCCCACCCTCTAGGGTACCAATCTTTAATGGAACTGGCTTCATATACTGGGAAAGTATGATGATAGGAGCTCTATGCGAAAAAAGATTTTGGGGGATAGTGAGTGGACGGTTGAGACGTCCATCAAGTCTTGGAATTCCTCCAAGGTTTGGAGGAACCAGATTCACCAGGAAAGAGGATCCACCTTCAACGGAGGAAACAAAAGAAGGAGAGGTGGTGGACAAAGGAAAGGAGAAGGAGACGACCACACTAATAGCAACTGGTTCGACATTCATGTCACCTATTTCGAGGAACGAGGAGAATGATACTGAAACCTGGGACTTCAACAATATTGCGGCAAAGCACTTCATCCTACGCCATCTCACTCAAGGACTTGCATGTCCTCATTTGCAGGTAGAAAGGGCATCCGATCTTTGGATGGCTCTCATACAGATGTACCAAAGTGGTACGATTCAGCAACAACAGTTGGCTGATCAAAAAGTTAAGGAGTATATATACAAAGGGGGAAATATGTTGGATTTTTGCAATGAGCTTGCTACACTCTTCATGGAGCTACACAGTGCGGGAAAAGATTTTAGTGAAAAAGAAAAGGTTAATTGTTTACTGATGAAGTTACTTGATGAGTTCTTGAACATAGTTTACCATGTGCAGGACTTGCCTGACTCAAGGTGGATATGGAACTCAGTGGTAGGGATGATTCTCGTTCAAGAGAATACAATTGAGATCCGAAAGGGAGGAAAGAGTGGCCAAGCCTTGGCAACAGCGACTGATTGGAGGAACAAGGATTCCCGAAAACCGGTCGGAAACTATGGGGGTAGGGAGCAGAAAAAACAGGTCGACGAGTTCGAACCAAGGGCTCCCAAAGGTTTATGTCACTTTTGTAAGAAACCGGGGCACTATATGGCAGAGTGCACTAAGCTAACCGAGCTTCGATTAAAGGAGGGGCAGACCGGTGGTACCCCGAGAGGAAAGAAAAAAGGCCCTTGTCACACAGGTACTTGAGGCGGAATCCGAGGACGAGGACGATGAGCTCCTTTTGGATGAGGAGTTGGAGGCGAAAAATGAGGTCAAAATTCCACGAAGGCAGAAATGTGCTTACGGTGGATTGAAAGGTGAAGCACGCTGGATCATAGATTCAGGTGCCTCCATGCACATGTGTAAGGATAGGCACCTGTTCACTTATATAAGAAAGATTCCCACCGTAGAGATAGAGTACGGGATGGGAGGATAGTCACCACTACTCTTGTAGGATCGGTAGATCTGAAAGTGTTAGTAGAAGGAAAGACATCCATATTAACATTCTCCGATGTATTGTTTATTCCGGAGCTGAACAAAAATCTTATCTCTACATCAGTATTAGATGATAAGGGTTTTTTCACTAGCACTAGGGAAGGAGTTTTTACTGCTAGTTTTGAGGAGGATGTTTATTTCATTGCTGAGAAAGGTAGCCATGGGATATTTAGGCTGATTTTAAGTAATGAAATGAAGAAACTATATTATGTTGGTGTTCATGATATTATGATGTGGCATAAGAGGCTTGGGCATGTGAATCTAGATAAGTTAAGAGAGATGAAAAAGATGGGAGTGGTGGAAGGGATTCAGTTCAGTGAAAGTGATGATATAAGTGATTGTAGTGGATGTGCTCAAGGTAAAGCACACAGATTACCCTTTCCTAAATCAGCCACCTATAAGGGAGAAAAAATTCTAGATCTAGTACACACAGATATTTGGGGACCGGCTAAAGTGCCCTCACCGGGGGGGAAGAGATTTATGATGACTGTAACTGATGATTGGTCTCGGTATTCCCGGGTGTATTTTTTGAAAAACAAGTCCGAAGCTGAGGATTGTTTTAGACAATATAAAGCATGGAGCGAAAAACTCCATGAAACTCCAATCAAGAGAGTAAGGAGTGACAATGGTGGAGAGTATACTTCTAACCAGTTTGAGGATTTTCTGAGGGAAGATGGGGTTCAACACCAAAAGACAGTTCCAGAAAATCCGGAACAGAATGGGGTAGCTTAAAGGTTAAATAAAACACTAAGTGATAGTGCTAGAAGTATGTTGTCAGATAAAAAGATAGGAAAGAGGTTTTGGGCAGAAGCAATGAACTGTGCTAATTACCTCAAGAATAGAGTTCTTACTTCAGCTATAAAAGATCAAACACCTTATGAGAGATGGACAGGCCGGAAACCAGACATATCTCACTTAAAGGTTTTCGGCAGTCAAGTGTTCAGTCTAGATACTGATCGGTCCAATTGGAAGCTAGATCCTAAAGGAAAACCGGGATACTTATTAGGATATGATGAAAATGTTAAAGGATATAGAGTTTATGATCTAAAAAGGGAAGATATAATCTTAGTAAAGCATCTAGTAGTTATGGATGAAGGAAAGTCTGTGGATCCCTTCAAATATACGAAGTCAGTAAAAATCAGATTTGAGTCAGAAAATTCCGATGACTTTGAGCTTCCTAACTATCCAGGTTTTAGAGAAGATGACATTCTTGCAGGAACAAATCAGACCGAAAAGGACTCAGCTGTGGAAACTCCAATGACGACTCTACTCGAAGCGGAAGACGTGGTGGAAATTGATTTGGAATCAAGGGATAGGGGAGAAGTCGAGTTTGTTCGAAAGAATCCACGAGAACCATCTATTCCAGCCTCAGATTTTGAAGGGGGGAGGAGAAGTAGCAAAAGACTGCAAAAAAAACAGGTTATTAACAAGGTAACTAAACTATCTCATCAAGATGAACCTCAAACTTATGGAGAGGCGATGACTTGTCCAGAAAGAAACCGGTGGAAGACAGCCATCAATGAGGAGATGGCTTCAATCATGGCAGCCAATACTTGGGAGCTGGTGGACTGTCCACCTAACCGAAAAACAATCGGTTGTAAGTGGGTTTTCAAACTAAAACTGAACCCGGATAACACAATCGAGCGCTACAAGGCCAGATTAGTGGCAAAGGGATTTACACAAAAGGAAGGAATTGACTACGAGGAAACCTTTGCCCCGGTGGTCAGATTACCCTCCGTCCGCATACTTCTCAGTTTAGCGACGGCGGAAGACATGGAAGTGCATCAGATGGACATCAAGACAGCCTTTTTGCATGGAGAATTGGAAGAGGAGATCTTCATGCGACAACCCGAAGGTTTTGTGGAGGAAGGAGAGGAGAGTAAGGTATACCGGCTGATTAAATCTCTTTATGGTTTGAAACTGGCACCTCGACAATGGAATAAGAAGCTTGATGAGTTTCTTACCGGTCTGGGATATATTCGGATCAGCTCAGATCACTCAATCTATGTTTTCGAAGATGAGGAAGGTTTTATATTTATTGCAATTTATGTTGATGATTTACTTGTTTTAAGTAAATCAATGGAAAAAATTAACAAACTGAAAACCGATCTTAAGGGGAGATTTGAAATGTAGGATATGGGAGAAGCAAGATATATTTTGGGAATTAAAGTAGAGAGAGACCGAAAAAGGAAAATTATAAAACTGACTCAAAAGGAAGCAATAGGGAACATGCTTGAAAAATTCAAATGGATAAAGCTAATAGCTGCACAACTCCAATGGAGTTGAAGAAGGGAAGTGAGGGGAGTGAGGAAGAAGGAGTCATAGTCTTAGACGAGGAATTATCTCCTGATGAACAGAAGTTCATGCAGACTATTCCTTACAGGCAAGTAGTGGGAAGTCTAATCTATTTTATGAATTGTACCCGGCCAGATTTAGCTGCAGCTGTAGGAGTGCTGAGTAGAAGTCTAAATGCTCCCACTAAGAAGGATTGGGAGGCAGCTAAGAGAGTCCTTAGATATTTGGTAGGAACTAGGGATCTATGGTTGCATTTGGGTGGGAAGAATACTGACATCACTACTTGGAGTGATGCCAGTTATGGTGATGCTCCGATGAGGAGATGCACTTCTGGATATGTATTATATGTGGGTGATGGGGCTTGCTGTTGGAGTAGCAAACAACAAAAGGTTATTGCTCAGTCCACCATGGAGGCTGAGTATATGGCCTCTTGCTCTGCTGTAAAAGAATTGATGTGGGTCAAGTCTTTGCTTGGTGAGCTTGGTCACCTTAAGAGTGGTGTGCAGAAAATATTTTGTGATAATCAGGCAGCAATCGCTATTTCTGCCAATCCTAAACATCATTTTAAAGCCAAACACATGGACATCAGACTCAGCTTTGTTAGAGAGAAAGTAGAAAACAAAATAATCAGTTTAGAGTACAGACCAGATAGTGAGATGGTAGCAGATATGATGACCAAACCTGTGCCTTCCCCAAAGCTAATTTTCTGCAGGGGAAGTGTGGTCTGAAATTAAAGATTGACTAGAAAATAAGGTGAGTGTAGAAATTAATGGTTTTAAGTATTTTCTAGGTCTGAATAGAAACAAAGAAGCCGAGGCAGTCTACCTCTAACTTCTCTCTCCAACTCTCAAACTTGTCGCAGTCACTGAGAAATTGGAGAGGAAGCTAGAGCCATGGCTACCTAGGCTATCCTCAGGTTTACGGGAAATTTATATTAGTCTAGGGGTTAATTACTAAACGGTATGTGCCGGCGGCAGGATTTGATCCTGGTACCTGCCGGTCGACAGATAGTAGATAGCCGGTAGCCTTAGCCGTTAAGTCTAGAGGTACTGTTACATAGCATATAGTACGATAATTATTTAAACATGTATACATACGATTATTCATTTAACTATAATATATTACGGGATACATAGATCCGGTAATTTATAAAGTGCGGATTACGGTACGGACAGAAAATCAATACCGCGCATTTGTTTCGTAAGCGAAACAAATACCGCGCATATATTTATTACGGCTACGATCAAATGCGAGTTTAATCGGACGGCCGGAATTAGCGTCGAGATCGCGGAAGGAGAATTTGGCGGTTTGTGGGCAGTGCCACATCGTATGACACGTGGCGATGTAACATTGGAGCGCGGCATCTCCGAGGATTAGAGGAGCGAATCCGGATATTCCACGTGTGGACATTTAGGTCATGTCGTACAATGTCTGTACATAAATTACACCGGTAGCTGTACTTTTATGTACGGAACTCTAATCTAATTGGTTCGTACATCAGTAGATAGAGTCTGTGAGAGAGATAGGACTTAGAAAAATTAGAAGATAGGACCCTCTCTCCCAGAGAGCTTCTGTACAAAAGGTCAACTTTGACCCTCCATAACTTACTGCTCAGGGGAGCAAATTCAGAGATTCTTTTTGCTATCGACTCAGGAGAGTCTTGCCTTCACAGGGGTGTTGGTAGTCAGGGTTTTTGTTTGCCAGGGTGGCAGTTATTTATGCTGAAACACAAAGGGGTCAGGATTATCCTAGAGGCTTCTTGGAAGCTGTCCACTCTGAGGACTTATGGAGGTCTCAGAGTTTCACATAAATGGGTATTTAAGTGTTATGAATATAGAGTTTTGAATTTGATAAACGTCCGCGAAAGAATCGCACGATTTGGGGTTGTATTTTAAAATATATAGTGATTGGTGTATTTAGGCAACAAGGCGAGGTCAAAATAACAAATGGGTGTTCATTGTTACGAGTTAAGGGTCAAACTAGCCGCAGAATTTAAGGCGTACGTTTATAAAGTACCAAACAAAATCAATATTTCGTTAGGTACGCACGATGGTTCGTTTGGTACAATTTTTAGTACGAAACGTCACTTTCACTTTATGGAATTTTGCAAGGAGTGTTGCGTGCGAAACTTGTGACGCATGTTCGTGCGAAGTCGCGTTTCGTTTGGTGCGCATTTTTGCACGTAAATGTTACGTAGTGAAACGTAGCGTTTGATTGAATAGATATAGTACGTAGTTAGTAAGAGATTTCGCACATTTATGCATTGGTCAGTTTGAGTCCTTGTTGATCAATGATTAGCCCAGGTAAAACCTATTCAACGGAGCGTTGACTCTGGCATGGCGAGCCCAGTGCGATGATGGATAAATAGTGAATTATAAGAGAAGAGTAGACATCTTTACCTTTGGAAAAGTTTGTGGAAATTCTAACTGGTCTTGGCCTTGAGCGATTAAAACCAAATTGGAGCAAAGGCATTTTTGCACTGAAATCTCTTACCAAACTAAGTAGTGTTTTAGTAGTTAAGAGATAGAATTATTAGGAGTGAAGAGTAGTGGAAAACACTTTAAAAAAAAGGGTTGAGCCACGTGGGCAAGAGACCAAGCTAATGTTATGTGGACAGAAGCTTATTCTAATTTAAAGTTTAACCTTACGTGAGTGCTTTCCAATGTGGATGTGTATTTTCCAATGTGTGAAATGTGTGGTTGAAATTGGATGAAGTAATGGGATTTTTTGAGAGGTAGAAGATCCTATTACATATGGGATCGGAACTTTGGTTAGAAACCAGGGAGAAGTTTGCTCACCCGAAAATCGACAGGCTGGTGAGGGTGCTCTGACTTGTGTCGGTGAAACCACAATGTGAAGTGGTAGGGGATTGGAAGGAAACTAAGTGACTACACTGCCAGCGGCCGCTGGTTCGATGTGGGGCGTGCTAAAGTGATAAAGACTCAGGAGGGGTCCGTAGTGTAGCCGTCGCTAAAGCTCACTCCAATTACCTAGAGGCGAAACAAGCTTGCCTTATCGTAACAATGATTCATGTGTAGAGGGAGGGCTTGAAGCCATGAAGGGTGAGGATGTGAGGATTTGAGAGTAAATGATCCTGAGGTAGTGGAAAATGGGAAATTTGCTAATGGTGGAGAAGAAAAGTGGAGCACTTTACTTCTTCAAGAGCAAAGGAGTCCACAAATGACTTAAAACTTTTCAAACCATAAATTGTTACCTTTGTTTTATTTCAATTTTGTTATTGTAAATTTTGTGGCGAAACTTTTATCCTTTCTATTACAATGTTTTGGAAAACTGATTTTTTACTAACTTACTTTTAATGTTTATTTGATTTTTCAGATTTTGATATCTTTCAAAAGATTTGTTAAGGGAAAGAAGTCTTCGATTTGAGAAATCTGAGGTCTTCAAATCTGCTGCAACCTCTTTTGGATAATTATATTCTAACATTTTTTTTATTGCTTGATTTCATTGTGTGATAATAGCAAATTCTGCATGAAAACGTGAAATGGAAAATGCCTTGAATGTGTTGAAGAAACGTAGTGTGAAATTGGTCAAAAGATTAATAATCATGCTGCTGCAATGGACGAAACAATTTCTGAGTTGAAAAATGAATTCAAGGACATTAAGGAAAATGGAAGTATTACAAATCAATTATTAGATGAGCGAATTAATTTAATTCACTCCAAAAATGATGTTAATGACCAAAAGGGGGAAGTGGTAAGAGGAATGTCAATTTTTGGGAGGATGCTCATGATAGACCTAAAAAGATAAGGGATTTGAAATTGTCTATCAGTGAAGCACCATCATGTGATGGTAAGAAGATTGATGAGTTAGATGCTTGGATTTTTCATATGAAGTATTATTTGGAATCTAAGAATTGTGATCGTGATGATTACACTTCTTTTGTTGTAAGCTATCTGAAAGGTGATGCTCAGATTTGGTATTACACTCAGAGAAGGTATAATTTGATTCCTGGTAATGCCAATTGGGAAGCTTTTAAGACCGCTATCAAATCGCGTTTCTTGTCTGTAACTTATAAATCCATAACGGAAGAAAAGTGGCTTGCCTGTAAGCAGGTTGGATATGTGAAAGATTATACTGTGGAATTTGACTCATCTAGCATTCATGTCATATGTTTGATTGATGAAATGGCTAAGTTGCATTTTTTGAACTACCTGAATCCTGTACTGAAATCAGAACTGAAAAATCAAAAATTTAGTAATTTGAGAGAATTGCAAGATAAGGAATTGGAATTAGAGGATCAGTTGGGGTATAATCGTGAAACTCGATCACTCAAGGGAAATTTCAATGATGTATCAAAGTGGGGTGAAGACGAATTTGAGGAAGAGGGACTAAATGCAAGTCTGTGAATAGGTAAAATATCTTCAGGGGAAATCAGAGGGGTGGACAGAGTGTTAATGCAAGAAACAAATTTCACAATAGAGGGGGCTACATTAAGAGTCATAAACAGAACATTAATGCTCAAAAACGTAATCTTACCATACCCACATGTACTATTTGTCAAAAAAGTGATCATAGGGCATTTGAGTGTGCACAACTGAAGAAGATTAACAGTTATAAATATGGAGAGGAGGGAGATTTCAGCAAAGAATGCACAAAACTAAAAAGAAGTTACTTGTTTTAAATGCGGAGGTCAAGATCATTAAGCTAAAGACTGTAATGATACGGGATCTCTTAAAACAGTTGATGTCAATGAAGGTCTTCAGGAAGATATTGCATTATACCTAGCTGAGCAGGAAAACTAGGAGGTGGGAAATTGAAAGGACTAGCTGAAAGTCCTCAGTTGAGTCGACTCAAATTCTATGGGCTCCATTGCCACACAGAATTCGCAGATCAAAAGAAGCTAATCTAGATAGTGCCGACTCCAAGTTTATATAAACCGAAATGATTGACCCCTTGACAATCAGAACCCCATTACAGCTTCACCCATGTGAAATAAGACTTTATGTGTGCTCAGTTCCACCATAGAATGCAAAGTTTGAATATGAGATTTGGACACATTCACCCACTTTGACTTTCCCTTAGAAATGCAGCCATCCAGGAAGGCAAAAACTCTGACCGACTACACCCCTATGTAGCCTGGACTCCCCTAAGTCCGCAGCAACAAGAATCACTAAAATTTGTCAACCTAATTGATAGTTATGGTTGGCAAAGTTTGCCATTTACACAAGGTGCTCTCTAGGAGAGGCAGCTACCTACCAGAAATTTTACAAGTCCTAAACCCCTCTCTAAACCCTCTATTATTGAGGTACGGACCAATCACATTACTGTATAGTACATAAAGGTACAGATGCCGATGTACCTTTTGTACCGTCATCGTACGACATGGCTAAAAAGTCAACACATGTCCTATCCGGATTCACTCTTATAATCTCCGGAATTCCTGCCTCCAAATCTTATCTCTCCACGTGGCGCAAGGTCATGCCGCGTCAGAAAAATGGTACCGTACAAGAAAGTACAAGTGTCGGAGTGCTTTTTGTACGTACATTGTACGAACTCGCCATAGTGCGACATTTATCACTTCCGGATTTGTTTTCTGCCGTTTCGGAAATTCCATAATCCTGTACGATGTTGCCACGTGTCATCCGGAGTGGCGGTGTCTACAAACTACCAAATTGTCATTTTTGCGATGTCGGCGCTAACCACGGTTGTCCGATATACATCGTCATTTAAAAGGACCGTCGAAATAAATGTCCGTACTATTTATTTCGTCCGGTACTAAAAGTACAACAGTTTCTATGCCCTATATATCGTAATCCAGTTAAATGGAAAACCCTACTTGTAAGTATATAAATATCTATCAAACCTTATATGTCCTAGCACTAGTCCTAGACTAAATGGACAAAACTAACGAATACGGGACGTTTCACGGACGGTATGTACAAGGATCAGTTCTTGGGTCCGTCAAATACCCTTTTTAGTAAACATACGTATTATCTACTTCTGTCTCTCTGGAGAGTTTACGCAGCCATGGCTCTAGCTCCCTTTCCATCCTTCAGTGACTATAACAAGTGTGGGGGCTTGGAGAAGGGAGTCAGAGCCAGACTGCCTCTACTCTTTTTCTATCTAATAAAGACCTAGAAAATACCCTAATATCAGCACTCCCCTTATTTTCTAGTCTACTTCCTTTCAACTCTTACAAACAGAATATACAATACACTCCCTCCCCTTTTTCCTTTTTTTTTTTTTTTTTTTTTTTTTTAAATTTATAAAATGTTCTCGTATTTAAAACAATGCATTAGATGAAATGAAATAATAATTGCATCACACATTTCATTTAGCATCCCACTTATCATAAATCCGAGCAAAGATTTTATCCACCTCATCTCTTTTCCATCCACACTAAATCCACTTTCCCTCTTGCAATTCAAACAACCAGCCCCATCTCCAATATGCAACACACACCCTGAGGCTAACCCTTTTACATGCACACATTCATTAATGTCATCACTCCCTTTAGTGATGTCAAACCTATTACCCCTAAAAATTAAACTTTCCTCACTCTCACTTTCTAAATTTATTCCCAATAAAGATTTCTCCTCCCTTAAACCTTTCACTAGATATTCCTCTTCTCCCCTATCCTTTAAAACCCTTTCGAGTTTCACTTCTCCCTTTTTTTGGGAATTTGTTGAGGTCTCCCTTTCTGACCAGTTTTATGTTTCCCAATTATCTATAGAATTATCCTCAATAATTTTATTTTTCCTATTTTCACTTATGGATCCTAGATCCGACTTTCACATTTCTAAGTCATCCACTTTACACTTCTCGACATCCTCAAGTGCCTCCCCTCTCTTTACTTCCCTTATACCTCCAAAAGCACACTGTTGTCTTCGTGGAATTTCCGTGTACTTTTCTCTCTTCTCCATTCTACCGATAAGAAGAAGCTCCTTGATTTCTTTATCATTTTTTTCCTCTTCCTTTCTTCCTCCTCATTCACACCCCAACTTCTATGTTCTTCCAAACGAGGACACTCCTCCATATGGTGACCCAGTTCTCTACAAAAGAAACAAACCCCTTTTTCAAAAACTCCCCTTTCTTTTCTTCTCCATCTCTTTCCACCGAAGTTTCGATAAGGTTTACCTTTATCTTTCTTCCTCTCACCACGCTTCCGCTCGTCGCCGCCGTTCCTCACATCACGCTTCCGCCAATAACCACCAGCTGTAAATGCAGTCACCCTGTCACTTCCCCTACGAAGTTCCAAGGTGCTTTCCTTCACAAGTATTATCCCAATGGTGATGCTCCAAGTCCACGAGGAGACATCCATTCATTGCATACGGTAAATGATGTCTTGGTACTCATCTGGGAGTTTCATGATTAGTGTATTAATCTTTCTCTCCTCAGATTCTACATATCCCGCACTAGAAAGCTCAACATTTAATGCAGCAATATCATTGCAAAACTCTATCATGCTACCGCCTTTATAAGCATAGGCCTCTATTTCTTGTTTTACTAACTGCTGCCTCTGTATAGTCTCACTCTTATAAATCTGAATTAGTGTTTCCCAAATCTCCGAAGACTAAGTTAGACTTAAAAGAGTGATAGCTATGGACTTAGACACATATCTAAGTATCAGATGTTTTGCTATAGTGTTTTCATATACCCAAATTTTCCTATCATTTTCTTCAGTTTTCGGTTCAGTTATAACCCCCACAAGTGGAACCGTAACCGAGAGCCTAGCTCCCCTCACCATAGGTGTCCCTTTTTCTTTCTTCCCTATTTCCCCATCCACGGCAAGGTTTTTCACTTCACCTTCCGTTGCATCTGAACTCCGGTTGATATTCTCGGCAGCCCCAGATGATTCTCCATAGTGAGC
Source organism: Zygnema cylindricum (assembly GCA_037447655.1). Classification (NCBI taxonomy): domain Eukaryota; kingdom Viridiplantae; phylum Streptophyta; class Zygnematophyceae; order Zygnematales; family Zygnemataceae; genus Zygnema; species Zygnema cylindricum. The sequence goes on along the minus strand of JBBHKE010000503.1, from coordinate 38,355 downwards.
TCCCCCTAAGTCCGGTGGCGCACACCTCACTTGTCTCGAAACAATTCCCCATAAGTGCTTCTCGAAAAGCAATCCCTCCATTGTAAACTCCCAATAAGTGAAGTATGTTCCATCGAACATAGGCACCCTAGATGGTGGGCCCATAACCTGAAATTATATGGGCTCCATTGCCACACAGAATTCGCAGATCAAAAGAAGCTAATCTAGATAGTGCCGACTCCAAGTTTATATAAACCCAAATGATTGACCCCTTGACAATCAGAACCCCATTACAGCTTCACCTCGTGAAATAAAACTTTCTCTGTGCTCAGTTCCACCACAGAATGCAAAGTTAGAATATGAGATTTGGACACATTCACCCACTTTGACTTTCCCTTAGAAATGCAGCCATCGAGGAAGGCAAAAACTCTGACCGACTACACCCCTATGTAGCCTGGACTCCCCTAAGTCCGCAGCAACAAGAATCACTAAAATTTGTCAACTGAATTGATAGTTATGGATGGCAAAGTTTGCCTTTTATATAAGGTGCTCTCTAGGAGAGGCAGCTACCTACCAAAAATATTATAAGCCCAAAACCCCTCTCTAAACCCTCTAGTATTGAGGTACGGACCAATCACAATACTGTATAGTACATAAAGGTACAGATGTCGATGTACCTTTGTTCGATCATCGTACGACATGGCTAAAAAGTCAACACATGTCCTATCCGTATTCACTCTTATAATCTTCGGAATTCCTGCCTCCAAATCTTATCTCTCCACCTGGCGCAAGGTCATGCCGCGTCAGAAAAATGGTACCGTACAAGAAAGTACAAGTGTCCGAGTACTTTTTGTACATACATTGTAAGAACTCGCCATAGTGCGACATTTGTCACTTCCGGATTTGTTTTATGCTGTTTCGGAAATTCCGTAATCCTGTACGATGTTGCCACGTGTCATCCGGAGTGGCGGTGTCTACAAACTACCAAATTGTCATTTCCGTGTTGTCGACGCTAACCACGGCCGTCCGATTTACATCGTCATTTAAACGGACTGTCGAAATAAATGGCCGTACTATTTATTTCCTCCGGTACTAAAAGTACAATTGTTTCTATGCCCTATATATCGTAATCCAGTTAAATGGAAAACCCTACTTGTAAGTATATAAATATCTATCAAACCCTATATGTCCTAGCACTAGTGTTAGACTAAATGGACAAAACTAACGATTGCGGGACATTTGACGGACGGTAGGTATAAGGATCAATTCCTGGGTCCGTCAAATACCTTTTTTTTAGTAAACATACCTATTCTCTACTTTTGTCTCTTTGGAGAGCTTAGGCAGCCATGGCTCTAGCTCCCTTTCCAGCCTTCAGTGACTACAACAAGTGTGGGGGCTTGGAGAAGAGAGTCAGAGCCAGACTGCCTCTACTCTTTTTCTATCTAATAAAGACCTAAAAATTACCCAAATATCAACATCGACTACATCCAAAGGTTAAGGAGTTAACTTTGGAGGGCAAGCTAATGAATGGAAAGGCTACGATAGCTGAATTTATTATGATGCTAACTACACTCTATAGTTTGAACAATCCTTCTGATGAAACTCTTAACAACATACCTATGTTATGACTGCTAAGTAACGATGACACCATACACAATTTGATCAGATTCAAGTCTTTAGTTGAAGGAAAGCCATTGAGAATTATGGTAGATTCACGTGCTACACATAATTTATTTCACATAAGTCTGTAGAGGAAAATAAAATTCTTACAGTCATAAGGGAAAATCATTTGCATGTTCAAGAGGCAAATGGTAATAAGTCCACATTAGATTTACAAACTGGCAATATAGAAGTTGATATCCAAGGGCATTAAATGAAAGATGTGTGTGAGATAATGAATTTGGGTAGTGAGGAGCTAATACTAGGAAAGCCCTGGCTAACAAAACATAACCGCTAAATTAATTGGGAAACTAACGCCTTGAGAGTGAAGTCTGACAACGACTGGAAGGTTTAGCAAACATTACCTTCGAAGAAATTGCAAAGGAATCATATAAAAAGAATAACCAAATTGGGAGTGGACGGTTTGATTTATGCTAAACAATTTAAAAAGCATTTCAAAGATAAAACAAATCATGCTTTCTTTTTATTAGTAACTGAGGCAGTTACTGATAAAAGGGGGGGAGAAAACACTATCATTGATGTTATTCCAAAATCAGACACGACTAAAAGTCTTGAAAAACAAAAATCTGATTTTGTAACTGACATTAATACATTTGATGCTGTTGTTAAACATTATATTTTTGAATTTAGAGATGTTTTCCCAAGTGACTTACCCTCAAAGAGGCCACCTGCCCGAGATGTGAAGCATGTGATTAACCTTGAACTTGGATGTAATCCTCCTGTAACACAGTTTCTTTGAGCATGATGAGTTAAAAAAACAAATCAACGAGCTTCTAGAGAAAGGACATATTCAGCCCAACAAATCACCGTACAGAGCACCAATTCTCTTGATCAAAAAAAAAGACGAAACGTTGAGAATGTATGTTGAATATCGTAGTCTAAACAAAATTACGGTGAAGGATAAGTATCCGTTACCTTTAATTTCTAATTTGATAGATCGTTCGAAAGTGCTAAATTATTTTCTTTGATTGATCTCCGTAGTGGCTTTAATCAGGTGCCAATTAGAACCGAAGATGTTGACAAAACTGCGTTTAGAACTAGAGTCAGTCATTTTGAATGGATAGTGGTGCCATTTGGTTTGACGAATGCACCGCCTACTTATCAAAGATTAATGAAGCAAACACTTTTTCCGTTTGTATAGATGAGTTTGTTCAAGTGTTTATAGATAATATTCTAATTTACAGCGAATCTAAAGAACAACATGTAATTCATTTAAATAAAGTGTTGGAAATGTTAAGGGAAAAAAAACTATATGGAAAATTGTCAAAATCCAATTTAAAAAATGTGAACAATTATTTTTGGGACATATAGTTAGTGGGGAAGGTGTTAAAAAAGATCCATCCAAAATTACGGCAATCCAAAATTTGAAGCAACCCACTAATGTCACAGAAGTTAGATCATTTTTGGGATTGGCCACTTATTACAGGAAATTTATCAAGAACTTCAATATGATCGCCGCACCTTTAACGGATTTACTTCGGGAGAAGGAGACATTAGGGTGGGGAAACGATCAAGAGAGAGCTTTCGAGGAACTAAAAGGGAAGTTGACCTCTGCCTCTACACTTGTGTATCTTGATCCTGCTGGGGAATTTGAAGTTTTGATCACTACTGTACATCGGATAAAGGTCTAGGTGCAGTTATAAGTCAAAAAGTCGGCAAACATTTTCACCGTGTTGCTTTTGAGTCCAGAATATTCAATGATGCTGAATAAAACTATCCACACAGGAAAAAAAATTACTCGCAATAGTTCATGCATTGGTGAAATGGCGTTGTTATTTGCATAATAAATAATTTACAATAATAAAACACTCACCTATCTACAAAGATTAAGTGATGCACAAATTATGATTGGCAGACAGGTAAAGTGGATGCAAAAATTGGCATATATCAAATTTAATATCAAACATATTCCTGGAAAGAAAAATGTAGTCGCATATCCTTGAAGTAGATGTTTTGAAATAAGTGTGGTGGTTCGAGATAAATTGATTTTAGATGCTATTAGAAATGGTTATGATAAAAATCCTTGTTTTGCTCTAATTTGCAAGAATATTGTAGGAGGGAATTTTGACCCATTCAATGAGAGGCATGTCAAAAACTTTAGAATAGAATATGGTTTACTGTATCTGCAAACAAGGGATAGACTATGCATTCTTCAAGTACCAAACCTGAAACTCTGAGACCTCCATAAGTCCTCAGAGTAGACAACTTCCAAGAAGCCTCTAGGATAATCCTGACCCCTTTGTGTTTCAACAAGAATAACTGTCACCCTGGCAGACAAAAACCCTGACCACCTGCACCCCTGTGAAGGCAAGACTCCCCTGAGTCGATAGCAAAAAGAATCTCTGAATTTGCTCCCCTGAGCAGTAAGTTATGGAGGGTCAAAGTTGACCTTTTGTACAGAAGCTCTCTGGGAGAGGGGGTCCTATCTTCTAATTTTTCTAAGTCCTATCTCTCTCACAGACTCTATCTACTGGTGTACAGAACCAATCAGAATTGAGTTGCGTACGCAAAAGTACAGCTGCCGGTGTACTTTATGTACGGACATTGTACGACATGGCTAAAATGTCGACACATGTCAAATCCGGATTCGGTACCGTAATCTCCGAAGATTCCACAATCCAACGGAATTTCGCCACGCGTCATCCGATGTGGCGATGGCCACAAACCGCCGAAATCTTCCTCCGCGATCTCGGCGCTAATCCCGGCCGTCCGATTAAATTCGGATTTAATCTTAGCCGTAATAAATACATGCGCGGTATTTGTTTCACTTACGAAACAAATGCGCGGTATTGATTTTAGTCCGTACCGTATATATTACCGGATCTATGTATCCCGTAATCTGTTTATAGTTAAATGAATTATCATACGTATACATGTTTAAATAATTTATCAAACTATATACTACATAACAGTAATCCTAGACTTAACGGCTAGGGCTACCGGCTATTTCCTGTCTGCCGGCCGGCAGGTACAAGGATCAAATCCTGCCGCCGGCACATACCTTTTAAATAAATAAATAAATCCTAATATAAAATTCCCGTAAACCTCAGGATAGCCAAGGTAGCCATGGCTCTAGCTTCCTCTCCAATTTCTCAGTGACTGCGACAAGTTTGAGAGTTGGAGAGAGAAGTTAGAGATAGACTGCCTTGACTTCTATATTTCTTTTCAGACCTAGAAAATACTAATAAAACCATTAATTTCTACACTCCCCTTATTTTCTAGTCAATCTTTAATTTCAGACCACACTTCTCCCTGCAAAAAATTAGCTTAGGGGAAGGCACAGGTTTGGTCATCATATCTGCTACCATCTCACTATCTGGTCTGTACTCTAAACTGATTATTTTGTTTTCTACTTTCTCTCTAACAAAGCTGAGTCTGATGTTCATGTGTTTGGCTTTAAAATGGTGTTTAGGATTGGCAGAAATAGCGATTGCTGCCTGATTATCACAAAATATTTTCTGCACACCACTCTTAAGGTGACCAAGCTCACCAAGCAAAGACTTGACCCACATCAATTCTTTTACAGCAGAGCAAGAGGCCATATACTCAGCCTCCATGGTGGACTGAGCAATAACCTTTTGCTGTTTGCTACTCCAACAGCAAGCCCCATCACCCACATATAATACATATCCAGAAGTACATCTCCTCATCGGAGCATCACCATAACTGGCATCACTCCAAGTAGTGATGTCAGTATTCTCCCCACCCAAATGCAACCATAGATCTCTAGTTCCTACCAAATATCTAAGGACTCTCTTAGCTGCCTCCCAATCCTTTTTAGTGGGAGCATTTAGACTTCTTCTCAGCACTCCTACAGCTGCAGCTAAATTCGGCCGGGTACAATTCATAAAATAGATTAGACTTCCCACTACTTGCCTGTAAGGAATAGTCTGCATGAACTTCTGTTCATCAGGAGATAATTCCTCGTCTAAGACTATTACTCCTTCTTCCTCACTCCTCTCACTTCCCTTCTTCAACTCCATTGGAGTTGTACAACTATTAGCTTTATCCATTTGAAATTTTTCAAGCATGTTCCCTATTGCTTCCTTTTGAGTCAATCTTATAATTTTCCTTTTTCGGTCTCTCTCTACTTGAATTCCCAAAATATATCTTGCTTCTCCCATATCCTTCATTTCAAATCTTCCCTTAAGATCGGTTTTCAGTTTGTTAATTTTTTCCATTGATTTACTTAATACAAGCAAATCATCAACATAAATTGCAATAAATATCAAACCTTCCTCATCTTCGAAAACATAGATTGAGTGATCTGAGCTGATCCGAATATATCCTAGACCGGTAAGAAACTCATCAAGCTTCTTATTCCACTGTCGAGGCGCCTGTTTCAAACCATAAAGAGACTTAATCAGCCGGCATACCTTACTCTCCTCTCCTTCCTCCACAAAACCTTCGGGTTGTCGCATGAAGATCTCCTCTTCCAATTCTCCATGCAAAAAGGCTGTCTTGATGTCCATCTGATGCACTTCCATGTCTTCCGCCGCTGCTAAACTGAGAAGTATGCGGACGGAGGGAAATCTGACCACCGGGGCAAAGGTTTCCTCGTAGTCAATTCCTTCCTTTTGTGTAAATCCCTTTGCCACTAATCTGGCCTTGTAGCGCTCGATTGTGTTATCTGGGTTCAGTTTTAGTTTGAAAACCCACTTACAACCGATTAGTTTTCGGTTAGGTAGACAGTCCACCAGCTCCCAAGTATCGGCTGCCATGATTGAAGCCATCTCCTCATTGATGGCTGTCTTCCACCGGTTTCTTTCTGGACAAGTCATCGCTTCTCCATAAGTTTGAGGTTCATCTTGATGAGATAGTTTAGTTACCTTGTTATTAACCTATTTTTCTTGCAGTCTTTTGCTACTTCTCCTCCCCCCTTCAAAATCTGAGGCCGGAATAGATGGTTCTCGTGGATTCTTTCGAACAAACTCGGCTTCTCCCCTATCCCTTGATTCCGAATCAATTTCCACCACGTCTTCCGCTTCGAGTAGAGTTGTCACTGGAGTTTCCACAGCCGAGTCCTTTTCCGTCTGATTTGTACCTGCAAGAATGTCATCTTCTCTAAAACTTGGATAGTTAGGAAGCTCAAAGTCATCAGAATTTTCTGACTCAAATCTGATTTTTACTGACTTCGTATATTTGAAGGGATCCACAGACTTTCCTTCATCCATAACTACTAGATGCTTTACTAAGATTATATCTTCCCTTTTTAGATCATAAACTTTATATCCTTTAACATCTTCATCATATCCTAATAAGTATCCTGGTTTTCCTTTAGGATCTAGCTTCCAATTGGACCGATCAGTATCTAGGCTGAACACTTGACTGCCGAAAACCTTTAAGTGAGATATGTCTGGTTTCCGGCCTGTCCATCTCTCATAAGGTGTTTGATCTTTTATAGCTGAAGTAAGAACTCTATTCTTGAGGTAATTAGCACAGTTCATTGCTTCTGCCCAAAACCTTTTCCCTATCTTTTTATCTGACAACATACTTCTAGCACTATCACTTAGTGTTCTATTTAACCTTTCAGCTACCCCATTTTGTTCCGGATTTTTTGGAACTGTCTTTTGGTGTTGAACCCCATCTTCCTTCAGAAAATCCTCAAACTGGTTAGAAGTATACTCTCCACCATTGTCACTCCTTACTCTCTTGATTGGAGTTTCATGGAGTTTTTCGCTCCATGCTTTATATTGTCTAAAACAATCCTCAGCTTCGGACTTGTTTTTCAAAAAATATACCCGGGAATACCGAGACCAATCATCAGTTATAGTCATCATAAATCTCTTCCCCCCTGGTGAGGGCACTTTAGCCGGTCCCCAAATATCTGTGTGTACTAGATCTAGAATTTTTTCTCCCTTATAGGTGGCTGACTTAGGAAAGGGTAATCTGTGTGCTTTACCTTGAGCACATCCACTACAATCACTTATATCATCACTCTCACTGAACTGAATCCCTTCCACCACTCCCATCTTTTTCATCTCTCTTAACTTATCTAGATTCACATGCCCAAGCCTCTTATGCCACATCATAATATCATGAACACCAGCATAATAAAGTTTCTTCTTTTCATTACTTAAGATCAGCCTAAACATCCCATGGCTACCTTTCTCAGCAATGAAATAGACATCATCCTCAAAACTAGCAGTAAAGACTCTTTCCCTAGTGCTAGTAAAAAAACCTTTATCATCTAATACTGATGTAGAGATAAGATTTTTATTCAGCTCCGGAATAAACAATACATCGGAGAATGTTAATATGGATGTCTTTCCTTCTACTAACACTTTTAGATCTACCGATCCTACAAGAGTAGTGGTGACTATTTTCCCATCCCCGTACTCTATCTCTACGGTGGGAATCTTTCTTATCTTAGTGAACAGGTGTCTATCCTTACACATGTGCATGGAGGCACCTGAATCTACAATCGAGCCTGCTTCACCTTTCAATCCACCGTAAGCACATTTCTGCCTTCGTGGAATTTCGACCTCATTTTTCGCCTCCAACTCCTCATCCAAAAGGAGCTCATCGTCCTCGTCCTCGGATTCAGCCTCAAGTACCTGTGTGACAAGGGCCTTTTTCTTTCCTCTCGGGGTACCACCGGTCTGCCCCTCCTTTAACCGAAGCTCGGTTAGCTTAGTGCATTCTGCCATATAGTGCCCCGGTTTCTTACAAAAGTGACATAGCCCTTTGGGAGCCCTTGGTTCGAACTCATCGGCCTGTTTTTTCTGCTCCCTACCCCCATAGTTTCCGACTTGTTTTCGGGAATCCTTGTTCCTCCAATCAGTCGCTGTTGCCAAGGCTTGGCCACTCTTTCCTCCCCTTCGGATCTCAATTGTATTCTCTTGAACGAGAATCATTCCTACCACTGAGTTCCATATCCACCTTGAGTCAGGCAAGTCCTGCACACGGTAAACTATGTTCACGAACTCATCAGGTAACTTCATCAGTAAACAGTTAACCTTTTCTTTTTCACTAAAATCTTTTCCCGCACTGTGTAGCTCCATGAAGAGTGTAGCAAGCTCATTGCAAAAATCCAACATATTTCCCCCTTTGTATACATACTCCTTAACTTTCTGATCAGCCAACTGTTGTTGCTGAATTGTACCACTTCGGTACATCTCTATGAGAGCCATCCAAAGATCGGATGCCCTTTCTACCTGCAAATGAGGACATGCAAGTCCTTGAGTGAGATGGCGTAGGATGAAGTGCTTTGCCGCCATATTGTTGAAGTCCCAGGTTTCAGTATCATTCTCCTCATTCCTCGGAATAGGTGACATGAATGTCGAACCAGTTGCTATTGGTGTGGTCGTCTCCTTCTCCTTTCCTTTGTCCACCACCTCTCCTTCTTTTGTTTCCTCCGTTGAAGGTGGGTCCTCTTTCCTGGTGAATCTGGTTACTCCAAACCCTGGAGGAATTCCAAGACTTGATGAACGCCCCAACCGTCCACTCACTATCCCCCAAAACCTTTTTTCGCATAGAGCTCCTATCATCATACTTTCCCAGTATATGAAGCCAGTTCCATTAAATATTGGTACCCTAGAGGGTGGGCCCATAACCTGAAACTCTGAGACCTCCATAAGTCCTCAGAGTAGACAACTTCCAAGAAGCCTCTAGGATAATCCTAACCCCTTTGTGTTTCAGCAAGAATAACTGCCACCCTGGCAGACAAAAACCCTGACCACCTGCACCCCTGTGAAGGCAAGACTCCCCTGAGTCGATAGCAAAAAGAATCTCTGAATTTGCTCCCCTGAGCAGTAAGTTATGGAGGGTCAAAGTTGACCTTTTGTACAGAAGCTCTCTGGGAGAGGGGGTCCTATCTTCTAATTTTTCTAAGTCCTATCTCTCTCACAGACTCTATCTACTGGTGTACAAAACCAATCAGAATTGAGTTCCGTACGCAAAAGTACAGCTGTCGGTGTACTTTATGTACGGACATTGTACGACATGGCCAAAATGTCGACACATGTCAAATCCGGATTCGGTGCCGTAATCTCCGGAGATTCCACAATCCAACGGAATTTCGCCACGCGTCATCCGATGTGGCGATGGCCACAAACCGCCGAAATCTTCCTCCGCGATCTCGGCGCTAATCCCGGCCGTCCGATTAAATTCGGATTTAATCTTAGCCGTAATAAATACATGCGCGGTATTTGTTTCACTTACGAAACAAATGCGCGGTATTGATTTTAGTCCGTACCGTATATATTACCGGATCTATGTATCCCGTAATCTGTTTATAGTTAAATGAATTATCATACGTATACATGTTTAAATAATTTATCAAACTATATACTACATAACAGTAATCCTAGACTTAACGGCTAGGGCTACCGGCTATTTCCTGTCTGCCGGCCGGCAGGTACAAGGATCAAATCCTGCCGCCGGCACATACCTTTTAAATAAATAAATAAATCCTAATATAAAATTCCCGTAAACCTCAGGATAGCCAAGGTAGCCATGGCTCTAGCTTCCTCTCCAATTTCTCAGTGACTGCGACAAGTTTGAGAGTTGGAGAGAGAAGTTAGAGATAGACTGCCTTGACTTCTATATTTCTTTTCAGACCTAGAAAATACTAATAAAACCATTAATTTCTACAAAACCTAAGAAAACAACTTTTACAAGAAGCCCGTGAGCATTTAGGACATCTGGGTCGTGATAAAACACTTAGTCGGTTGCAGAGTAGGTTGTTTTGGCCTGGGATGGCAAAGGAGGTGTCTATACACGTGGAAAGTTGTGTCCCGTGCCAACAGAGTAAACCTAGTAACCACAAACCTAGAGGTCTCTTAAAACCTTTAGACATCCCCGAAAGACTATGGGAATCTGTCAGTATGGATTTTATTGTCAGATTGCCAACTACATCTAGAATAAATGACAAATTCATGGTCGTAGTCCATAGGTTTAGTAAAATGGCAATCTTCATCCCTTGTAAAACTACTCATTCAGTTGTGGATATTGCAAAGTTATATTTTGACAACGTGGTCAGACATCATGGAGTCCTTTTGTCTATAGTCAGTGATAGGGATTCTAAATTTACCTCCGCATTTTGGAAAGAATTGCAGCAATATTTAGGCACTGAATTAAAAGTGAGTACCTCCTATAATCCTCATACAGATGGACAAACAGAAAAGATGAACTGTACACTAGAGGAAATGCTTAGGAAATGCTTAGGACTGTTTGCAGTGGAGTTCAGACCACATGGGAGTCTAAACTGACATTAATGGAATTTACATACAATTCATGTAAATATGCTAGTACACGATTTTCACTGTTTGAAGTTGCATACGGATACCAATCCACAAAAGCATTAGACTTAATAACAATGGGTCACTCAAGGGAGTACAGGCTCTAGAACAGAGTTTTGGGAATACATTCAAACAGTTTGGAAAACAGTACGGGATGCATTAGTGGAGGCACAAAGGAGGCAAGAGTTAAATGCTAACCCCAAACGGGGTGTTTGGGTGGTAAGCACAGATGATTAGGTTTGGCTCTCTACAACTCATTAGAAGTGTAAGATCGAGGTACAATCGGATCCTACGGGGAAATCTGCTCCTACATACATTGAACCATTTAGTGTAATCGAAATGATATCATCAATTGCTACCAAATTGGACTTTCCGACTTCAACAAAAATTCATCCAGTTATAAACATCAGTCAACTGAAACCAGCAAAGCTTTGGCCAACTGAAAGAGAAATCGAATTGGATCCTTCAATAATTATAGAAAGTGAGCTCCACAAATTGGCAATAGTTTGGGTTGGTCAACAGTTTAAGGTCGGCAATACTATATTCTGGCAAGTACATTATCTAGGAAGGCTAGAAGATGAGTTAACTTTAGAAGATAAAATTTCCGAGTTTTTACTAAGGTATTGGAGGGATAATAAAATAGAAGTCCCGTCTTGAGAATTAAATGTGTTTTAACTGAGGTCACTTAAAAATAAAGAGGGGATAATGTAACAGTAATAGTAGATCGAACTTGTTCGTAAATGGGTATTTAAGAGTTATGAATATATAGTTTTGAATTTTATAGACGTCGGCGAAAGAATCGCACGATTTGGGGTTGTATTTTTAAAAGATATAGTGATTGGTGTATTAGGACAACAACGCGAGGTCAAAATAACGAATGGGTGTTCATTATTACGAGTTAAGGGTCAAACTAGCCGCGAAATTTAAGGCGTACGTTTATAAAGTACCAAACAAAATCAATATTTCGTTAGGTACGCACGATGGTTCATTTCGTACAATTTTTAGTACGAAACGTCACTTTCACTTTATGGAATTTCATAGGAAGTTTCACGTGCGAAATTTGTGACGCACGTTCGTGCGAAGTCGCGTTTCGTTTGGTGCGCACTTTTGCACGTAAATATAACGTAGTTAAATGTAGCGTTTGATTGTTTAGATATGCTACGTAGTTAGGAAGAGTTCTCGCACATTTTTGCATAGGTCAGTCTGAATCCTTGTTGATCAATGATTGGCCCATGCAAAACCTGTTCAAATGAGCGTTGACTTTGGTCTGGCGAGCCCAGGGCGATGATTGATAAATAGTGACGTTTAAGAGAAGAGTAGACATCTTTTCCTTTGGAAAATTTGTGGAAATTCTTAGCGATCATGGTCCTGGGCGATTAAAACCAAATTGAAGCAATGGCATTTTTGCACTGAAATCTCTTACCGAACTAAGTAGTGTTTTAGTAGTTAATAGATATAATTATTAAAAGTGGAGAGTAGTGGAAAAGACTTTAAAAAGAAGGGTTGAGCCACGAGGGCAAGAGACCAAGCTAATGTTATGTGGACAGAAGCTTCTTCTAGCTTGAAGTTTATCCTTATGTGAGTGTTTTCCAATGTGCATGTGTATTTTCCAATGTGTGGAATGTGTGGTTGAAAGTGGTTATAGTAATGGGATTTTCTCAGAGGTAGGAGATCCTTTCACATAAAGTTACAGTTTCTGTCGTTTTCCTCCATAACTTAGAAAAAATAAAAATCTGCAGCCGTACCAAAAAAATGAAATTGACACCGTACAAGTTGTGTTACCTTACAACTTTGAATTTAATGCAATTTGTCGTCTAACGCGAAACAGTTTGTCCTCTAGCGCATTTTGACCCAATTTTGTGTCCTTCTAGATCATCTTCAATCTTTATATAAAATCGCGTCGCGGGGTGATTTTAAACAAAGTTCCATCAGGTAAACGAATAGGCAGATGTTGTCGCACGTGCCGGAAGTCTTTTACAATTTTTGAGCGCGGAGTACCAAAAAAAAAACCCACCGCACTTTTCTAGCCTGTGCGTGACTTTTTTCGTTTTTTTCCGTATAGGGGCCGTGGAGGGGGTTTCGACCAACATAAGCCATAAGCAAAAACGAAGTTTGTGAAAGCGCCTCTCTCTCTCCCACTCCCACTAACACGTCTATCTCACAATTCTTGCAATTAAAATGGCAAGAAAGGTATCAAATGGAAGATTTATATAAAAAAAAAAAATTGGCTGTCTTTTTGCTTATTTTGGTGGCAAGTAGAGTGAGAATGGACGAAAAAACAAAATCGAGAAACCATGGCGGAATGTTTTGGAATTTGTGACGTTGATGCTATCATAAGTACGAGTGACGTTAAAATGTCACAAACCCTAAACATCTACAATGTCACAAATAGCTATACATTTTCAACCGTCTCTATTTTGTAAACGTCATCAATTGTCGTGAGTTTTGTACGCGTCTACAATCGTCACAAATTACACCCACGTCTACATCCGTCACAATCTAAAGTTACAATTTCAGTTCTTTACCTACGAATGCTCTAAAAGTTGTACGGAGAATCTTCGCTAAAATACAAAGTAACAAGACTAAGTTTTGGTTACATGCGAAGGTACCCTAACACTATCGAATGTTTACCCTCGAAATCGTAAATTCGTACAATTTTTTATTGTAAATTTAAGTACAGTCTGCCCTAAATCTTGATGGTCCACCCTCGACATTAGTGACAAATTTCTTCAATGTCACACCTCAAAAGTGTAATGACCTTGAATATCGTAAGAACCACCTCCTCTCACCTAGATCAATTCAACAACTACGCCAAGTTCCATCAGTCGAAAAGTGAGGTAGTTTACAAAAATCCGCACATATTCATTCCAAGGCGTACTACCTAATTTATTTTATACGTGAAACAACATTATAGAGAATCTTGCCAATACTCTTCAAAGATTTGGGAGGTAACACTGGCTGTCGGATATTCATTCGCGAGGCGTTCGCTTCATTTTTTTCTATAGGTAACAACCCTACATCTTTGCTGTAGGAGGTGGGTTATCCAGTCAGCTACATAAAAATTGAATCACGATACGTTGGACGATTAAGCTACGTGTGACGATGGACAACCAATGAAAAATCACAAGATTTGTACATGGTATGTACCTTTCAAAATGCAATTGAAAATAAAAAAAAGTAATCTCGAAACGGTCATTCGTCGCGCTGATTCTGGCAACGCTCTTTCGTCACACTATTTCCAGCAAAGGATTTTGTCATGTTCGAAAAGAGGAACCCTAAAAAATGAGTTGGCGTAGAAGCCTGGCGTTTGCAAAAAGTACACAAGGTTTGTCGTATTATGACTTGGTTACACAGGTACATGGTACGCAAGTGAAGATTTGAAGTGAAATTTGTCGGTGAAAAAAAAATAAACGATATTCAATATTGGACCCATATTGTATTCGGACCTATTCGGACCAATTAAAACATTCGGACCAAAAATTGAACCAATTAAAACATTCGGACCAAATAAAAAAAATATATATACCGTCAGATTAAGACGATCGGACGGTCGCTGATCAACGTAGCGTTCTAAGAAGATCACATGAAAAGCCCATAACACAACTTACGATAAAGGCGCCGACCAAAGGCCTACCATAAAAACGCCTACTTTTGAACTAGGGATTTGAGCGCGTGAAAATTGAACCATGTGCAATCCAATAAGAAAACATTGAATCTGTACTGTTGCATGCCCGTCGAAATCAATAATTTTTTTGGCCAATTGAACTATAGCGTCACATGTTTACTATGTTCCGATTTTTTCACGCTGTTGTAATTGAACTTATTGAACTCGGCTAGACCCCTAATATTTCCAGTCTGAGGAGTTGGATTTTAAAGGTATGATGCGATACAGTACACCGCCAATCGCTATTAGCGTTGTGTACGCTAATTCCGTCCCGCTTTTTTTTTTTTTAATTCTCCATTAGCGTAGTTCATTCTATTTTTTTATTTACTCTATTTAGGGTTAATTTTTTAGTACCGTACAAAACGGAAGTACGTCATCATTTAATGTGTGGTGTATGGACAGTATTCTACCGTACAGAATTGTACCTTTTTAAGTGAAAAAGTATAATTAATGAGTTTTAGTAACCGCGGACGCATGAGAATGTGCGCTCTAAAAAGAGGATATAATCGGGTTGTAAAATATCACGTTCTCACATATTCGTCCAGCAACCACGTTTCGACCGTGTGAACGTACGATTTCTGTACAATTTGTCAGATTTTATACGAATACCTATATTAGTGTAAGCATGTTTGCGACCGACCTTTATTTTTTTCAAAGACCCAAAATAGAATTATTAAACAATTAGAATGTATGTTTTTTTTCATAAATTTCAAATTCTTAATTAGCGTAAACCACGGTAATTTTTCATGTACGCTAAAGAAACTTCTACCCTAATAGCGATTGGCGGTGTACTGTAGTTACCCAATGAATGGCATTCGACTGTCACTCACAGTCAAGTGTATATTACTATATTTTAAAGAAACATACGCACACATACAAGGATCGAACCAAGGGCAAACGGTCATTTGAGGCGGTCAAAAGAATAACGACTCTCAATTCTCATTAGGAGGTTGTTCCTTGTATGTAATTTATTCCCCGCTGTCCAAGTGGAAGGTGGCTATTTTTAATGTTATGTATCGGGTAAAAATATAACGCAATAATTCGATATTCGATATATCGGTTATCGATCAGTGAAAGGCCTCGATATGGTACGGACATTCGTACAAAAAGCCATACAAAAAAAAAGTACAAAAAAATAGTACGCCCCCCCCCCTTCCCTCCCCTTTGACTGAGGAGGCCACCGGGGGGAGGGGGGGAGGGAGGGCTTTTGAATTTTTTTTTACCAAGCGTCAACTTCGATATATTGCAGTACAAATATAGCGAACTATCGAACGATATATCACAAAAATCATCGCGATATTGGCCTCCTCGATATATCGATTATCGGGCACTCAATCTGTTAGGGGCCTTCAATACACAACACTAGCTATTTTACGCAGAATCGCGGGGTTCAAATGTACGACGACTGTGGTTTTACAATGATGATTAATTATCAATTGATGAACATACTCAACGCGGAACACGAGAAAATATTTCAACCCTCGAGAATAATAATGAGGTTTTAGCCTTTTTTATGCTCCAAAATTTATTTTTGTGTCCTTGCTCCTAATTTCCATTGGTAGTTCAAAACAAGACGCATCCTTTAGACCCTTTGTAAGACCATTCTAGAGTTACACAGGTGGCTTATTTGGGCTTTGGTGGCGGCCACCATCACTTCCATTTTTATCATGGATGATGTCCCCATTCTGGCCCACTTCGTCCCTAAAGTGGAGGAAAAGCTTTTTTCTTTTTATGAAGCTCTTCTCTTTGCTCGTGCACTCTTGCCACATGAAACTCATCACCAAGCCATCTTTTCCATCCCTTATTGCGACAATAACTTCCATTTGCTAGAGCGCATATCCGAGCAGTTAGCAATTGTTAAATTTCATGATCTATTAAACTTGCTAACTTTTGCTTGATCACATCCGCGTTTACGTTCGTGTTATGGGTAGGGGACAGGTGGTGGTTACAAACCACACCCATTTCTTCGACACTTCGTCTGACGATTGACCAGTTCACATCTACTAGACGCTTTTGTTTAGCTTTCCCTCACCCTCCACTTTTTGGGCGCCCCCGTTATGTTTACGACCAGCTTATCGACTCCGACGACATTCATTTACTTTATTTCTCACGCGAGGGTGAATGTACAGTTGCGCATGATGTGGTTCGCGATGCAATTCCTACGATTGGCGCCAAAGTAGGGTACAATGTGAAGCGAGAAGTTTCTCATGTCTTGTCTCCTCGTTTCCAATATAGTGGTCTCCGAAGTCCTCAGCTTCACTTTGTTTTCCTCCACGGGACGGGGAGGACCTTAGGTGATGTGGTCCTTACGGATTTGAGAAAGGCACACGTTTCTTCCCACGCGACAATGCATACGAGCGTGGTGGCTCAGGATGTAACGACTTATGAGGTAGGAGATTTCGCTCATTGAGACACGGCCGACCAGTTTGTCCCATTTTCTGTGAAGTTCTAGTCTCAGTGGACTAGTCTTTTAATGATTTACTCAACAACTGTGTATAGAAAGCATTTGAATAAAAGGGTCCAAGGAGTCATCCCCCAAGCCTTCTTGTTGCTTTTCTAACGACAACGTGTCTTGACTGCCATTCAAAGAGCGCAAGTCGCGACCCTTTTATGTCGGATCACAGTGGCAGATGACACGCAGGGCCTCCTAAATCGTCCACAAAGGGATCCAACCCACATAGACGATCCATGGGGGTGTGAAATCCAGTTTGTTAGCGTTATGGGGCGTCATCTACAGTAGGTTTCCCCTTTTTGTCTAGTCATCTTTGGTTGTTTTGATAGTTTTGTTAGTTATTATAGTTGCTTCGCTTTTTCATTTGTTTTTTTTTGTTGCCTTTGTCTCCTTTGGTTTTTGTAAGTCTTTAAATGTTTTTTCTCCTTTTTTTTTACCACCCATGTACCTCATGATTTTTCCATCGCACTTTATGCAATAAAGTTTTCACTCTTTAATTTTGGAGCTTTCAATTTGTACGTTTGAGCTAAAAGTGTACGAATGTACGGAAAAGTGAAGTATGTCGCACTTATGTGGCAAAATCCGAAGTTCCAAATGTCAATCCGGTCCATTTTTCGCGCTGCAGTAGGTGTACGATTTCCGTTCCCAGTATTTTACTGTTACTGTGAATTTTACAGTAAATTTCCCGAAATGTGGGTAACCTCAATCAAATAGGACGACGTAGAGAACTAAAGTGTACGTTACCGAATTGTACATTCTGAAATCTGAAGGGACGTGATCTTCTGAGTTTCTTCCTTTCTCCCCTCCGCTAATATTATGTCTTATTATTAGTTTTCCATGGAGTCGGAAACGCAGTCAGGGGCACTCAGCTGTCCGATTTGCACCGACACTCTCACTGATCCTGTCATTGTGTCTTGTTGCGGTGAGAACTATTTTTTTCTGGGAGCCCTACATTTTCTGCAGTGCAATGATAACAATCCTGTGTGCTGTTCTTTTTTGTAAAAGCTTCTTTCTTGTTTGTTCCTTTGTCTAAATCTGATGTCATTTTATCTGAATTATTGTTAAAATCCGCTGGTTTTTTTTAATTATACCTTACGATCAAATTTTTGAGTGTATGTTGCAAAAGAGGCCATGGAATTGTCTTGCTGTTTCTCGCCAATAGACTCTCACATATGGCATATGTGCATGAATTAGACTTTACAGTAAACTTTGCTGACAGTCCGCTTCTCCCGCCTGTGTATTTGTGTGGACGATACTTATTTGGAGTTACAACTGCCAGGATTTTGTACACTTAAGTCGCTATTAGAGTTAATAATTATAATTTGTGGGTGTTTTTTTGACCTAAAATCATTAAATTTTGTCAGTGACATTTGTTGAAGAAGTGGTGGTCTCACGTTGCTAAACATAATTTAGTGTAGCTAATATGAAATTTGCTTCAGCACTAATGATTTGCTAACTCTAAAAGTGATGAGCGGTGTACTGATCCAAATTTGTAATCAGAACACTCTCTTTTGGATTTATCTGATCCACCCTTGCTGTTTCTGATTTTATACCACAGGGCATACTTTCTGCAGATTGTGTTTGGACCAGGCACTTTCTTACAATGATGCCTGCCCTTTTTGTAAGTTGACACGAAATAGCTTCTCCAATTGTTTCTTTGACGATTCCCTTTTATTGTTGGATAGTGCTTGGTCGTTACAAAATCAATCCATGTTAGATTTATGCCATTTCCCATCATTGGGAGAAATTTAGGCTAGCTTTTGGTTTTTTCACAGTGAGGCTAAGAGGAAAACTTGCTTGGACTCTTGTACTTGTATTTGGCTATTTTCATCTATTGATAATCCGTTGAAATAATAAAAGTCGGGGTAAAACGGCATGTATGCAGCAATATAGGGAATGGTAGGGAAGGATGTTTGTCAGTTTATTAGGTAAAGACGAGCTATCCTTAGAGCAGACTAGTTGTTCTATTCCTTACGAAGATGGCAATGTGGAAAGAATAATACAAGCAAGAAGTCATGAGGTTATTATGGGTGTCAACAGAACATTAACATCATGGATCAGAAACATTTTGCTAAAGCTTTTACTCAAGTCATGGGTCGGCAAGGGGTTCAATATGTTTTTGCTTGAATTTGTGAACCAGAACATTTGTTCAGTAATCTCTCTGGCCATTTGACCAACAACAGTATGTTTTGTTTTACAACGAAACCATCATCTAAGTTTGCTCCTAGCTGAAAGTTTTATAATTTTTTTGGTTTCACGCATTCTTGTACCTTTTGGATCAGTCCACATAATCAGCATTAATGAGTAAATTCATGATCTGTCATTTTCATAGGAAAATATGCCTGTTGCAAATGCTGACTTGTGTAGAGCAAACCAGAAGACGGTTCTGTCAGTTGTGGATTGCCCTGTTATCAATCAAAAGTTTATTGTAGTGTAATTTATGGATGCAGGTCGGGCTCCGTTATTGGCTGGTATTGACTGTGTTCTTCCGAATCGTGCTCTTCAAGATATTCTCTCTTCGACCATCCATTCTCCAGTTCCTCCCATAAAACATAACAGTGAACAAACATGCATAGCCATCAGTGCCACAGATTCTAGTTCTTTGTGTCCCCCGACTTTTGAAAATGTTGACCCACAGTTAACACAACCCTCTATACAGGCTTACCAACTAGGGATAGGGGAGATTGAAAGTGGAAGGTCTCTTTCAGGCTCTCAGGGAGAAAGAAGACAGAGGTCGACAATAAGAGGGACACAGGGGAGTGGAGGAGGCCTGAGAACAGGCTGGGATTGGATGTCGCCTCATCAATTACTAGTGAAACTATTTCTTTTATGGGGAGAGAGAGGCCGAGTGGGCCTCCAAAATCTTCGGAAAGTGAGGCGTTGGTTATCTGTAAACGAGCCTCGCCTCCGATGTTGCTTCTATATCTTTTTAGTGGCTGCCGTTATGATTTTTTTGCGGGTGAGAGTGAAGATCTCGAAGAGTTCTCAAAATTTCTTCATGAGGAATCTTATTTAAGAGTAAACTTGTAACCTTGTTTGTGGGACTAACTTCAAAACTGTCATCAAGGATCAGACGTTCTTTCTATCAGGGGCGCGTAAAATCATACAAAGAGACTGAAGAACTTCACTCAAATGCAGTTGTCATTTTTGTTTTAACTTATTGGTTATGATGATCAAGTAGTTAATTTACATCAATCTGAACTGAAGGGATTCCTGGGAAGGGATAAATACGCGGAAAGAGTTGGGGTTGCAAAGTATGGACGGTGGAGGTCTTCTTCCTAAAAATTACTTCTCATGAGATTAATTTTCAACAATAATCAGCGGCATTCCATTGACAGATTGATGATAGAGAGTTTGTCTGTACAGTAACAGCTGGGGCGCATTAGGCAGTTTCGGGTCATCCCATGGCCCGTTTTCAATGATTGGGCGATTTATTGCTATAGGATGATCCGGATGGCTGAAATTCGCCTAGTCATTGAAAATGGTTTTGGGATGACCCAGAAAGTGTTGAAATGGGTCCCAGCCCTAAGGCCATGCACTTGAAAAGTAGCCAGTATGCCTCTTCTTTTATTTGTGCCACCATGACAATGTGGTTCTGAAAAACAATGTGTCTTTCGATCAAATGTATTGCTCCCAGGAGACTGACTGCTGGGCTCTGCTGTTTAACATTTGTTTCAAACTTGCAACGGTGGGAATGGTTATGGAAGGTTACCTGATATCTGGTCAGATTCAGGTAAGTATGGGGCGATTTTTCTCCGATTCTGACCAAATATTGGGTGACATTCCATGAACATTCTGTAAACATTCCTTAAGTGAGAAGGCTCCTTTTTGTTTTTTTCTTTTGCAGATGATGGGGGATTGTGTCTTTTGCTTGAGATGGACAGCTGTTCACTTTTAACCTGCCAATTGCTTTGGGCTTGTGGCTAATTTCCAGGTTCAGGAGGAGGACTACGGATCCCAATCACAGCAATATCGAGTGCGACGCTTGGGACCGTAATGTTGAGTCTCCTTTTGGATTGATCGCAAATTTTTGTTACATAATTTTTCCAAATTGTGGTTGAGGTGCAACCCAATGCTTTCACCTGTGGGTACACATTACTTCCTGTCCTTCCGCAGTAAGTTTTTTTTCCTTTTTTTTTTAGATTCTTTTTTTTTCGAGGCCTTTTTTTTGCCTCAAACAAGGCAGAGCCACCGATGTTTCTATGCAGGTCGTCTGTATGCATATGCTTTTAGATTTGTCTTGCTAGTTTTGCAACTTAAAATATACATACTGTAACAATTTAGTGGATGGTTGGGATGAGGTTTTTGGTCTTTTCTGGTCTGGCTTGGTTATTTGTCATCTTGTGGTCCCGCTGAAATTGGGGAACGGCAATTACATATCTCCAGGTTCTCGGTCGTGTGGAGAATAAAGTATGACAATCTTCACAAAGATCTACAAAGTCTCGGTTAAGACATGGACACTGGGAGTTCGTATGGTACGAAGAGTTGAAAAGCCACAAATCCATCCTTCCTCAACATCATCATTGTCGCGGTCGTCCCTGTTTGTCCTCCATATTCATAATGTAATTTTTTATGGTCCACCAGGAAGCCAGACTGGCTTACTGCACGAGAATCGAGATTTGAGTGTATATAAAGACAGGCAGGCGTATAACGCTATTTTATGTAGGTGCAATGGGTTTTGTTCCTTTGTAATACGGCCTTTGTAATATGCGATAAACATAGGAAGTTGTGGGAATTCTTCATTTTTAACACAGTCATACTCCTGAATACCCCGCTTGAGAAGTAACATTTTTACAAACTGTTAACAAGTGACTTTTTGAATAACAGGGCCCTGTGTTGTATAGCTACTGTTTTGTATAGTTTTTAGTGGTATATTTACAATGACTTTTAGATAAGACAGAGTTTTATAAAAAGGGCCGTCTTTTTTATCCGTTGTGAATGTAAAACACTTGGCAAGAATGACCATGCACTCATTTAAAATAAGAAAAAAATAAAATTAGGAATCAAGTTGTTCGTCTTCCCCTGTCTTGATGCCCAACAACAAACTGTCTCATTTTTTCATGCTGATGTTCACGAAGGCATCTCTTGGGCGTTGAATTTATCTTTTTTTTTCCTTTCCTTTTTGCCTTTTAACATGGAAAGATGACCAAAATCATGATTACATCATAGCTTGTGTGAATCCAGCCTTCTCTTCCAGATAAGGATTGATGTCTCGTTAACATTCTCTTTTTCCCTTTCTTTCTCCCACCTACCGATTGGTGTCTCTTCAATATCCACTCTCCCCTCCCTCTCTCCCAGATAGGGATAGGGATTGGTCTCTCCACAATAGTCTCGGTCTCCAAAATTTTGCTTTTAACGTAGCCAATTGGTCTTTGTCGTTTTTCATCGGTAGATTTCAGCTTAATTGGTTGATTGGCATAATGAATTTCTCGGTTCTCATGTTTTTTTTTTAAACTTGACATGCACGTTTCAAAAATTTCCAAGACATGAAGGATGGACAATGATGCTTTCCAACCATGCAAATGACTTGTACGATGAATAGTTTTGACAAGTTGTTCAGTTTATGAAGAATGGGATACATGACATGTGTTGTTGTTGAGTTCCATGTATACGTTACAAGGGATATGTTGAGCGTTATATTGGTGTATTAATCATTTAAAATTGCGAAATGCTCAAATTCGGGAAGGATGTCTGTTTGCATTCAGGCGTGATCATTCTTCATAAGCTCTACGGTCAGCTTCAAAAGGTTGTGCTATAACTTATACAACCATTATTAAAAACCAGGAGTCGTAGGAAACACTTATCTAGTTAAGGAATGCAGAATCTAGTGAGAGATGTACATCTGAACTCAAGAGTTGGGAAGCTGGTGCAAATTGCTACTTGAGACGACCAATACTCTGCACATACATTAGATGTTGTGGGAAAAATCATCACTTAAATTCCATTTCGTTTCGCCCCACGTTTTATGTTTTGAAGTCGGGCAAAGATGGTCCCTAACCTGCATAGTGGCTGCTTGAGGACGAAAAGCGGGGAAAAGCCTGGAGGAGGAACTTAATTAGATTAGGGTTGAGGCTATACTTCGCCGTGTCAACTCTGAAACTTTACAGCTTAAGCTGTCACATAAGATGTGATGCGGTTGGCACAAATAGTGTGGACAGTATGAACACCACACTGGTCCACGGAATCAACTTTGATTTTAAAAATATTTTATTTACGGTGTACGATACACCGCCAATCGTTATTAGCGTTGTGTACGCTAATTCCGTCCCGCTTTTTTTTTTTTAGTGTAGTTCATTCTATTTTTTTCTTTATTCTATTTAAGGTTATCTTCAGTACGTTTTCTCTTATATAGAGGGGTGTATGGTCAGTGTCAGACCGTTCCCTCCCTCCCTCTCCCCCTCCCTCTCTCACTTCCTCAGATCCTCCCTCCCGATCTGCCCTCCCTCCCTCCCTCTCTCCTAATCTCCCTCCCTCTCTCTCTCTCCCTCACTCTCTCCTTTCCAATCTGCCTACCCTCCCTCCCAATCTGCGCTCTCTCTCTCCCAATCTGCCTCCCAATTTTTCTCCCTCCCTCTCTCCCTCCCTCCCTCTCCCCCTCCCTCTCTCACTTCCTCAGATCCTCCCTCCCGATCTGCCCTCCCTCCCTCCCTCTCTCCTAATCTCCCTCCCTCTCTCTCTCTCCCTCACTCTCTCCTTTCCAATCTGCCTACCCTCCCTCCCAATCTGCGCTCTCTCTCTCCCAATCTGCCTCCCAATTTTTCTCCCTCCCTCTCTCCCTCCCTCCCTCTCCCCCTCCCTCTCTCACTTCCTCAGATCCTCCCTCCCGATCTGCCCTCCCTCCCTCCCTCTCTCCTAATCTCCCTCCCTCTCTCTCTCTCCCTCACTCTCTCCTTTCCAATCTGCCTACCCTCCCTCCCAATCTGCGCTCTCTCTCTCCCAATCTGCCTCCCAATTTTTCTCCCTCCCAATCTCCCATTTTTGTTACATTTTTTGGTCGTTATTTGTGACATCAGTCACGTTAAGTAAAAAACGGGCGCCTCTTTGAAGACTCCTGAGTAACACCCTCCCGGTAACCATGTACCTCCGGATCTGACCTATTTCGTCTTTTCCTCCTACATTATGCGACAGAACACCCTCCCGGTAACCATGTACCTCTGGATCTGACCTATTTCGTCTTTTCCTCCTACATTTTTGTCTTTTCCTCCTACATTACGTGACAGAACATCCTCCCGGTAACCATGTACCTCCGGATCTAGCCTGCGGCCGCTGTCAACAGCCCGCACATTGGCGAAACCACAGGTGTGACCCCCCTATGTCATCACTAGCTCCCCTGCTCTACCCGTGAATCGCTTGATTCTCCACCCCCCCAAATAGTTAGTTCCAAAAATCATACGCACAAACGTGCACACAAAAACACATACACAATCAATCGAAAAAAAAAAAAAAAAAAAAAACTAACATTTCTTTACCCTCTCAACCCTACCCCCCCCCCCCCCCCCCACCACCCCCCTCACCACCCCCTCACCTATACCACTTACACACCCAAAACCGATTCTTGAACCCTCTCCTTCTCACACTCCCCCCCTCACTCCCCCCGCCCCTTTCTTTTCCGGCATCAAACTTTATGTTACATTCTGGTTCCTACCAATTTCCCCATCCATCCCACATGGTTCATTTTCCTCTCCCACGCTTTCTCTTCCTCTCACCCTCCCAATTCCCATGTCGTCTTTGACTTATCAACCATGTCCGGAAGCCCTTCTTATTCCCTTCTCCCTCCCCCACTTCCGCCTAAACCTCGTAAACCTTTGAGGCGTTTGGAATGTCCTGGGTGTCACAACCTTTTTGCCGCTGGGGCCGGCATTTCCCTTCATACACGGAGTTGTCGACATTGTATAACCTTGGGTGGTCCTTTGTCTATCACCTCTCCTCCATCATTGTCGACCACACTCCCGTCCGGCCCCACAGATGAGGATTGGAATTTCGTACGTGAGTTAGATGTTTTGGGAGCTTATGATTTGGGAGCCCCCCGCCCGCGATTGTACACCCGTATTCCTGTGGCCGTCAGGACAATAGTACAAGATGCCCTCCACCTCCCCTTGTCCCACATTTCTTCAAACCCGGCGGACACTGCTCCTTGGCACCTACTTCTTATGTTCTCTCTCTGGGTGCTAGTCCTTCCAAGTCGTGGAGGGGGCAGTGGGGCTAGAGAAACTATGGCGCGTTGTCGCCGATTCCTTCGGGGTGATTGGAAGTCCCTCCACGCCGAGCATGAGGATCGGGTATCGAGCACCTCTTTCATACCACGTCGGCCACCTAAGCTGTCGGATGTCCCGGCCTCTTATCGTCGAGCAATTCATTTAGGCCGAGTTGGTGAGCTTTCTCGAGCGGTTCGGGCCCTACAGCCATTCACCCCTGCCCCCGGATCTTCTTCCACTATTGAGGTCCTTCGAGCTCTCCACCCCCCTGCCCCTTCCCCTTTAGCCCTTTCCGTCCACACCTTTGAGCCTTCTGAGAGTTTTACTTTGGATCGGGAGGTTTTCATTAAGGCTCTTAGCTCTTCTCCTCACCTTTCAGCGGGGGGCCCCTCGGGCACAGTATATGAGTTGTTTCGCGATGTTTTGCCCCCTGAATCGGGTCCCCGAGGGTTCGATGTGTTTTTTCGAGTATGTTCCCTTATAGCTAGTGGGGATGTTCCCCCTCGGATTTGTGATCTTCTCACAGCGTCCCGCCTTGTGGCAATCGCCAAACCTAATGGTGGGATCCGCCCTATTGCCGTGGGAGAGGTTTTATATAGGTTGGTGGCTCGTGCGATATGTCTTCAGCTCCAACCGGCTTTCCATGATTATTTCTCTCCTCATCAGTTTGGAGTGGCCACGAGAGGGGGTTGTGAGGCCGTGGTCCACGGGATTCCGGCTTTGTTGGATGTACATCCGGATTCGTTGGTCCTTCAAGTTGACGTTTCTAATGCATTTAATACGATGGATCGGAACGTGATTTTTTCAGAGCTTATGGCGGCTCCATCTCCGATTGTCCAATTATTCCCCTTTGTGAGGGCTTTCTATTCTTTGACAAGCAACCTTTCCTTCTCGGCCGATGGTGATCTTATTCCTTTCTCCTCTGCTATTGGAACTCGCCAAGGTGACCCTCTCGGCGGACCATTGTTCGCCCTTGCCCATTACCGGGCCCTTCGTGCCTCCGCAGCTGCCTTCCCTTCTTGCCTTTTCCCTTCGCCCACAGATGATACGCACATTATTGGGCCGAGAGAACAAGTCGTGTTGGCATATGATTTTTTCAGGGAACGTTTAGCCGAACTCAGCCTTTCAGTTCAGCCGTCGAAGTGTGTTATTTGGTCTCCTTAGGATATTCCACTTTCGTTTACTACCCCTCCTGGTTTTCAAACCCCTTCTCCCTGCGATGGCATTCGTGTGCTAGGTTGCCCCCTTGGTTCGGATTTTTTCGTGACCCAATTCCTTGATGATGCTTTATAGACAGATCTAGCTCAAGTGGACGACCTTCCTCACCTTCGCTATCCCCAAGTTGCTTTTGCTATGTTAACCAGGTGTTTTCCCCACCGCCCTTCTTACCTCACTCGTACTTCCCCTCCCACCTCGACATTTGTCTCCTCTCTCTCGGCTTTTGACGATGGCCTCATGGAAGTCCTCCACACTTTGTTAGGTCGCGGGCATTCGATCGCGAGTCTGGGCCATCGGCTCGCATTCAGGCATCCCTCCCTGTCTCAACTGGGGGGTTGGGTCTGTTATCGACCCCTCGTGTTGCTCCCGCTGCCTATTTGGGAAGTTGGTTTCTTATTGCCTCTACTCTTGTTTCCCGTTTCTTGGCTGGGGACACCCCCGTTCTAGCTACTGTTATCCCCCGAGTCCCCCGAGTTTCAGATGGTGTGTTCGCCTTCCAACGATCTCTATTGGACGCGTCACGTTCTCTTCCTCCCCATTCCCTTGTGGATGTGCCGATTTTCTCGACCCTTGTTACAAAATCTGTTGAGCGTGTCCAGGAATCTATTTCCGATCGGGTTGTCGCCACCATTAAATCCGAGCTTCTCAAGGCGCTTCCCTCCGATTCTTCTCGTGCCCGTCTTCTCTATTGTGGCGGACTTGATTCTGGGTCTTGGCTTTTTGCCACACCTATTTTGTCCACTCTCCGATTCTCACCAGCTCAGTTCACCACCGCCCTTCGGTTTCGCCTTGGCCTCCCCCATCCTCCTTTACTTGGCTCCCTTGTTTGTGCATGTGGTCGTGTCTTGGGGGCCGATGGTGTCCATTTGCTTCGTTGCTCCCATAGGGGAGATTTGATCCAGGCGCACGACACTATTCGAGACACCGTTGCCACTATCGCTTCAGAAGGGGGGTTTTCTGTGCGTCGAGAGGTTTCTCATATTATTCCCTCGCGTCGGATCGATGTTGTTCTGCTTGATGGTGCCTGTCGCATTTTTGGTGATATTGTTCTGGCGAACCCTACTTCAGCTACAGTTGTTGGTCAGGCGGCTCGACATCTTTGGGTGGCAGCTCGTGACGCTGCTAAGGCGAAGGAGCGTGATTATGCCCACCGGGACCCTATGGATGGCTTTATTCTGATGGCGGTCGAGATCTTTGGTTGCTTGGGTGTTGCACTGGACGAGTTTCTCCGTACTTGTGCTCGTCGTGCTTTCGAGCGTCGAGGACCTGGGAGCCCTCCTCCTTCGGTCCTTACTTCTTTTTACCGTCAACGCTTATCTGTGGCTCTACAGCGAGTGCAGGCTTCTATTCTCCTCCGATCGACTGTTGCGGTTATGGATCGTCGCCGTGCTCTGGAACTCCCTCATCGTGCTCCCCCGGGCTGGGGGGACTTATAGGGTTGTTATTCGTAGATATTTAATTGAGTTAGGGTTGGGGTTGAGGTTTGTAGTTTTGTTTTTGTGAGTTGCCGTGCTTTTCATTTTGAGTAAAGGTGCTTTTATTTTCCTTGTTGTTGCTTCCATTTTTTTGTGTTCTCGTCGCTCTTTTTGTTTTTTATTGTTGTTTTCCAGTGTTGGTCATGCCACCCCTTTTGTACCCCCAGATCAGATGGTTTACCATCGTGCTTTTTAATTTATCATGCATTCATCGTTTTAAGTTAAAAAGTACAATAAATTAGTTTTAGTAACCGCGGACGCATGAGAATGTGCGTTCTAACAAGGAAAAAAAACTAGATCGTAAAAAATACCGTTCGCACATATTCGTCCGACAGCCGCGTTTCGACCGTGTGAATGTACGATTTGTGTACGATTT
Source organism: Zygnema cylindricum (assembly GCA_037447655.1). NCBI lineage: Eukaryota > Viridiplantae > Streptophyta > Zygnematophyceae > Zygnematales > Zygnemataceae > Zygnema > Zygnema cylindricum. Next base: position 10,074 of record JBBHKE010000503.1, on the reverse strand, counting down.
GATAGATTTTGTACGGAGACCTATATTAGTGTAAGCATGTTTGCGACCGACATTTTTTTTTTCAAAGATCCAAATTACCATAATCAAACAATTAGAATGTATGATTTTTTCCAAAATTTTCAAATTCTTAAATAGCGTACACCATGGTAATTATTTTTATACGCTAAAAAAACTTACACGCTAATAACGATTGGCGGTGTAGTGGTTCCCAACATAGTTCAAAAGTAGGTGAAAGTACACCCATACAAAATTTCCTATTGTACGCAAAAAATACAGTATACCATAGTTGTTCACGGCGATTAGTGCGAACGTACCGTACGCGACGAATTATACGTAACAAACGCGTTGAACCTTTTGATCAAATCGTAAAAAATCGTTAATGAACTTCCTTCCGTACTATTCCGTACATAAAAAAACAAAAAACTATTACATATAACGCAGTTTGCAAGTCTTTTGAGTTATTTGAGCGGTAAAACAATAAACCCTTTATATTTTTATCACACACTATGCCGGTACCCGCAACTTCTTCACCAACCGGTAGTCTAGTCGACCACCTAAGGCTAAGCTGCGAACGTGACGGCGTACACAGGTTCGAATGTCACAAAGTTAAAATTTTGTGAAATTTCGTCTGTCCGAGCCTATCTGACAGACATGGCCGCCTTCTGTCTGCCTTCTTTCTCTATCTCGTAGATAGCGCATTACTCCAAAAAAAAAAATACAGACCAAGAACTAATGACATTTTTGATTTTTCACATTCAGCAATTTGCACGACATAGAAAAACAAGATATTTAAAAAAGACTAATCACATTAATAAAAAAAAATTACATATTTTTCGAAGTCCGGAGGCGAGGATAGTCAAAAGCTTGGGAGGGAGGAGGGTAGGATATGGGGAAGCGGCTTCCTCGTGGTTTCGTTTTCAATGTTCCATGGCGTCTTCTTTCAAAAAAAATTGAAGAAGACGCCTGTACAAATTTCAAATTGAACGCGCGAAATTATTGTGACGTTCAACGTCTCTTTTCGAAAATGTCCGTACATTTTCGATTATAAAACGTACAACTTCCGTGGTATTTCTGTTCAGTTCACTTAACAGAAAGTACCAATAACTACGACGCATATTTCCCGTTTTATTTCGTACATATCCGTAAAACAATTTTCAGTTACAGAAATTTGTTTACAGGTTTCCGTAAATACTGCAGTTTCAGTATACAGTAGACGTTTTTTAACGATTTTTTCAAAAGTCACGAATTATACGTTTCAATCGTAAAAAAGGAAAAAATCGTGCGATTTGAACAACTATGCAGTATACCCTTAAGACCCATATTGTATTGGCCGCAAAATGAAATAAAATAGTAACAGGGTTGAGTTGCACATGGATCGATAGAGAATTAAACGTCATGTCTAAATTTGAAAAAAAAATCGGACAAAAAAATCTTTTTTCTGTGATTTTTGAGTGACTTTTTATTTAAACCGTCAGATTCGGAAGATCTGACGGTCGTTGATCAAAGTAGCGATCTAAGAAGATCACATGAAAAGCCCATAAATACAACTTACGACAGGACAATCGTCAGATTTGGACGATCGGACGGTTGCTGATCAAAGTAGCGGTTTAAGAAGACCACATGAAAAGCCCATAACACAACTTACGATAAAGGCGCCTTCAGAAGGCCTACAATAGTAACGCCTACAATTGTACTATGGTTCCCGAGTCTTGTTTAGTAGTTCTTGAGTTGATCGTTGGTTCGTAACTTCGTAGTTGCCTTCTGAGCATTTTGAAGTTTGAGCACGGACGGCCGACATTGAATCTCTGAATTTTTGTGGAGTCATGAATTCTGGTCCGTACATCCGACAGAGGGGTTGTTGCACTTGAGCATTTCAAGCACGGAACTGCGTTATAGAAGTACCGTGTGCTTCATTTCCGTACCTCGCCTAACAGGGAAACAGAGCCTCACAAATTTAGAATGCCACATGAAGCCAGGAACTATTCTCCTCATCCATCTCTCTGCCACTCATCACATCTGAGCCGTCCGTCTCCTAAATGGACGGACACCGCACCTGCAAACTCATTTTTGTTTCGATGATCGTGGTAATTAGCAATAGACGAGCTGGATTTCTTCCGTGAAATACGGGATTAAGCAAGCAGGATCGTCCCCTTCTCTTTGAAGAACAATCACAATTACTTTCCCTCCAGATAAACTAATTTGATCAGATAAGGAAGTGTTAAGTGAATCCATGGCTGCCGTAGGCTCCTTTATTCCTCAGCCTGTGTGCGGAACGCACACGGGTGTCGTGGGAAAGAGATATTCTGCATCTACGTCAGTATGTACTCGATTAAGTGTAGTAGAATCACCCTGTTTCTTTGGAGAAGCTTCGACGTTGTCTATTAAAAAGACAAGTTCAGGGAATTGTCGTGGAGGGTCCATGGTACAACAAGCTGTGGCAGAACTGAATATAACTCAAAACAAGGGACTTCAACGGAAGGGCTTGTTGCAGGTATAGGAAGAGAGATATATTTCCTTCATTATCTTAATGTGGATCACGGATTGTACATCGGAAGTCATAGTCTTAAAAGTACGGCCGTAAATAGATTCTATTTTTGATGTAGCTATGAATTACTGGTAGGACCCTCATTTTTTTGAGAATCTGAAGGGAGTCGAGGCATCTCAGACGTTGTGCATGGATGTTTAATGTATCGTTTGCTTCTTGCAGGGTGGAAGATGGCTTAGCTGTACAACACGACATATTCGCATTTACGTAGGGTACATTGACCCTGAAACATATGCAATGGACCAGTCAAAAATGGATACCTTGTCTATATTGGTTGATCCTGACAGCGAGTTCATTTGGCCAGAGGACAAACTCCAGAGAGTTTATGATGAATTTGCAGAGCTAGTCGACAACTATGCGGTACAGTTTCTTATGAAGATTTCTTTCCATAATCGTTTGTGATTTCAATGACTTTTTGTCAGACATCTGTGTACACTGAGTGAATAACCAACATGAAGCTCTTAGCTGATGGTTTGGCTGTCATAATTTGTTTCTTCACTGCATGTGTTACAAGGGTTATTGCATGGATTTCAATTAACATTTTTTTTTCTGTTAGTGTAAACCAGCATGTCAACTCCTTACGAGTATGTCTGCTCATACCCCTTTAGGATCTGACTTTTCTGGCTTAACTATTTGTATGACTTGCAATTAGGTTACAACATACTGTATAATGACAAATCATCCTTGCCATTGCAAAGCTTGTCAATAGGAGCTTTGCATAAATATTTTACGGTTTTTCTTTCCCATGAACTTCTGTCATTCCTCTAGATTACGGTTTGTAACCGGCTAGTTATTTCACTTTAGGTTGAGAGGCTTTAACGTTTCTGGAATTGTATGAGTCTGGACTCGTAAGGGGCTTTTCTGATTGTCTCGCTGTTCAAAACCGGACTAGTTATGTTATGTTTGAAGCGAGAAAATTCCGAGGATATAACCAACCCTGTAAAAGATATTGCTTGCCTTCTTGCTATTTGTCAAAGCACAACTTGTGCTTTTAGCTTCCTAGGCCACTGGCTGGTGGAATGGCATCTTGAATGAAAATTGTTATGTCAGGTGGAAAACTTCAATAATTTTGCATATGCATTTTAAGTATCCAGATTTTGACTAGCTTTGGTTTTTCTGTTTCCTCAGGGTGCTGACATGACGGAGTACACCTTGCGCTTGATTGGTTCTGACTTGGAGCATTTGATAAGGAAGATGCTTCTGGCAGGAGAAATTCAATATAACCTAGATTGTAGGGTCTTGAACTTTAGCATGGGGAAACCACGCTATGATGATCCTTGATGTTATTTTTGTATTTTTTCAGGTGTAGGTGTAGAATTTGAAGTCACATCATTTAGTTTTAATTGTTAACATGATGGCAGTGGAGAGGTGAGTGAAAGCAAAGACACCCATATTATGATATAGTCCATTTTGGTAGTGAGGCATTATAATAGCTTTGTTAAAGTCTGAGAATTTCCTTACCTCATTTTTGTCACAATTTCATTGTAATATTTTGTTCATGTTTTATGTGAATGAGGTGGAAGTGTAGCTCTGCTGTACAACAAAATGGTAATAAAAGAGGTGTTGGTACTTAATTATGTTTTTCAGACATGCAGTGGAAGGTATAATCTATTCTTTCTGGATAATGTATGAATGGCCCAAAGCCTCCCGATCACAAGTTTGCACCACTTTTGATGGAATATGCACGGGTCAAAATGTACTTCTTAGATGAATTTGTCCTTCTTCATCTTGTATTTTTTTCATGCCAGTCCTCCGAAACTTCCTCAAGAATTGGCTAAAACTGGAGCATGGAGAAGAAATTTGTTTCTTGCATTACCTTGTAGTATTAAATGGCACTTCTTATTTGAAGGTGTACGCCCCTCAGATTCAATTAACTGTGAACCCTGAAAACAATTCTGGCTTTCACAACAGCTCTTTGTTACGATTTTGCTTATTTTGATGCCTTCAGGGTCAATGTCAGATAAAAAATTTCATTTCACTTCTGTATTCAGGCTGCCAGCAACCAATTTATAACCAACATGAGAATTGAAGATCGGAAAAGCATGCAACAATCCTCTGTCAAACAGATTTTATTTGCTAGACCAGCAAGTAGTTTCTCACAGATATTGTGCAGCCTGGCAAAGGACCATTAAAAAATAAACCGATTGGTAATCTGGTGACAAACCTATAATATCTTTACACATTGGAAATGGAACTCTGCAGAAGCAATAAAGTCGAAACAAAACAATCTTAAGACTTCAAAAGAGGCAAAAAGAAAATAAAAAAGTCAAGCTGCAAACACTGTCAGTCCAACTGAAAGTACCAAACATTAGTAAGACATCCAGTCATACCTCTGTCAAATCTCGAAAATAGACACGATAGACAAGACATCGCTATGCAACAGAATAAATTGCTTAATTTGAGAACTGCAAGATTGTCACCAAACATTAGCTGAAGCTAGTTACATTGATCGACAGTGCAAGTTTGGTTCTTGAAGGCCGCATCATTCTCTCATTGTTGGCCCACTGTCTTCAAACATTCGGCCTTCACAGGATCGACGTTATACTGCCGCCAACAAAATGCACCCGGCAAACCTTAGTTAATCAAGCAATGGACTCGGTATCGTTTCTGTTTTCAATAAGAAAAAAGAGAGAAAATCACTATGCTACAATAAAACCAAATAAGAAGCACGTGCAGAGATAAATAGTGTTAATAAAAAGATACAATTACATAAGAGTATACATCTGCATTTAATAGTTACGATCATTCTCAGTGCGAAAGTGCATTTGTATACATGATAAGTTCACATCAACATCCACATCAGTAAATACTACTACAGAAAAAACATAAGTATACTGTGAACTTGTTTTATGATCACTTATATGTTCACACTTTATCCTCTCCCCTACCTGCTCCTCTTTCTCCCTCCACCTTCCCTCACCTTCTTCAATACCCATTCTCCATCCTTCACTCCCCTCTGAATTAGACTCTGCACTCTCTCCACCTCTGCCTCATCCCGAAACGCGATAAAGTTTTCGCGCAGATGCGACAGGTAGTACTTCTGAGATTCGGCTGGAAGCTGACGTGTCAGCCGCAAGAGCCTCCTGTAGAGCTGTAAAGCCTCACGCATGGCTGCCACGGGCACAACACAAACAAGAGACGGAGAGAGAAGGAAAAGGTATTAGGACTGGGAGGACGAGAGAATGATAAAGGGACGTGACGGCTGTATGTGAGAGGTGCAGTTCTACCTTTGCAGAACCAGGTGACGATCTTCTCAGTGCAACTGTTAAAGGTGAGACCATAGAACAGAGTGAACGAACTGCGCGATACTTTTTCTCAGAGGAAGAACTTAATAATTCTTAGGGAATTGCTAATCGGAGAGACTATTTTTGCTGCGCGCAGGTAGTTGTCAGAAGTTGTACATTTGAAGTACAATTTTGTACAGGCTACGTACGTACCTTTTATTTCAAATCTGACGGTCAATCCGTCGAACAACTTTGACTGGCGGAATATTGTACCGGCGGTTGAAAAATTGTCGCGCTTGCAAACGTCGACCGTCATAAAAAAAATTAAATTTCACACGGCCGGCGCAGGTTTACTGCAGCCAAACTGCGGCAGCCACATATAAATAAAGTGGCTGCGCGCAGATAGTTTACTGCAAAAATGAAATCAACTCGCGAACCGTTGCATTGAACTGGATGACGTACAACATATGTAAACTCGCACGAAACCAAATAAAACTTCGTACAAAATAAAAATGCGTACCCGACTACCCGCGTATAAGTATCGATGAAACTAAAATGACACGTCGTCACTTCCACGGTGGACGTGACAACGAGTTGATTTCGGCTAACGTGAAAGTGATAAAACTACCTGCGCGCAGCCATTTTATTTATATGTGGCTGCCGCAGTTTGGCTACAGTAAAACTGCACCGGCCGTGTGATTTTATATTTTTTTTATGACGGTCGACGTTTGTAAGCGCGACATTTTCTAAACCGCCGGTACAATAATCCGCCAGTCAAAGCTATTCTACGGATTGACCGTCAGATCTGAAATTATAGGTAGCCTGTACGAAATTGTACTTCAAATGTACAATTTCTGACAACTACACCGTGAATCGCTATTAGCGTAATGAAATAGATAGCGTAATGAAACAATTAGCGTACTTTACGGTAAATTGTGTTTTTTCGGGTACACCATGATTCTAATTTATCATGTACTCTAATTTGTAAACTGCTTTGTAAAAAATTTCAGCACATAATATGTCCACGCTAAAACATGTATATAAACGAAACTGTTCAAATCGTACGCCGTCGCGTTTTTTTGACATCTGCGTATGCCGGAAAATATTTACGCAATTATATATTACTATATTTTATGTACTTTTAATTTAAAAATGTACGAAATAGTACAGATCTGGCAGTCCGTACACCACACTGTTTAAAAGGGATCTAAATTACAGTTATGAACCGCATTGAGCGGGGTACCTCAAATAACGTGCAAAAACATTTAGCGTACTTTATTCTATTTGAGAATTTGCCCCAAAAAAAGGGGTATCCCAATTAGCGTCATGTACGCTAATAGCGATTCACGGTGTACCTGCGCGCCGCAAAAATCGTCTCTGCGATTAGCAATTCCCTAATTCTTATTCATATTTCGTGCGTACGTTAATCTGTACGGTGTTAAAATACAAATTTTGAACGCAATAGATATTGGGAATTTGATCATGGCAGGGGCTATTTTGGTTGCGCACAGTCACTATGATAACGTTTATGGTAACATAACTGCGGCAACCACATGTAGTCACTTTCTGCCTTTACTTGAGCTCCGCAGTGAGAGCACATGTTCGCTTTTAACTTAGGGTACTTTCGCATGTGCTAAAGTTACAGTTATTTTCTGTCGTTTTCCTCCATACCTTAGAAAAAAACGAGAAAACCCTTACCAAAAAAATGAAATTGACACCGTACAAGTTGCGTTACCTTACAACATTAAATGCAATTTGTCGTCTAACGAGAAGCAGTTTGTCGTCTAGCGCATTTCGACCCAATTTCCCGTCCTTCCAGCTCATCTTCAAACTTTATATAAAATCAACTCGCGAGGTGATTTTAAATAAAGTTCCATAAGGTAAACGAATAGGCAGATGTTGTCGCACGTACCGGAAGTTTTTTACAATTTTTGAGCGCGGAGTACCAAAAAAGAAAATTTTCCAGCCTGTGCGTGACTTTTTTCCGTGCACTTTTTTCCGTACAGGGGTCGTGGAGGGGGTTTCGACCAACGGACGCCATTTCGCAAAAGCGAAGTCCGTGAAAGCGCCTCTCTCTCTCTCCCTCTCTCACTAACACGCCTATCTCACAATTCTTACAATGAAAAAAGGCAAGAAATGTATCAAATGAAAGATCTATAAAAAATATTTATTTTGGCTGTCTTTTAGCTTGTTTTGGTGGCAAGTAGAGTGAGAACGGACGAAAAAATAAAATCGGGAAACCATGGCGGAATGTTTTGAAATTTGTGACGTCGACGCAATCATAAGTACGCGTGACGTCAAGATGTCGCAAACCCTAAACATTTACAATGTCACAAGTAGCTAGACGTCTACAACTGTCACTATTTTGTACACGTCATCAACTGTCGCGAGTTTTGTAGTCGTCTACAACCGTCACAAATTACACCCACGTCTACATCTATCACAATCTAAAGTTACGATTTCATTTCTTTACATACGAATGCTCTGAAAGTTGTACAAAGAATCTTCGCTAAAAAACAAAGTAACAAGACTAAGTTTCTTACATGCGAAAGTACCTTTAGCCGCAAAATTGAAATTTAATCAACAATCGTAAATAGTGTAGCTTGATTTGGTCGCGCGTGACGACTCGCATTGTTTTATTTAGTTCCAATTGATATTTATGCGCCGGTCGGTTTTATTATAGTGAACAAGTTTGTTTCCTTTCGTGCGATTTAATATGTCCGTACAAGACTTTTAATACTTTAGTTTACAGAGGTTTCATTTGGCGTCATTCTTCAATTTACGTCTAAGGGTGCGTCTCCATGTACTTGAAACTTAGGGGAATTACTTTGTCTTTTAGCGCAGATCCGGCGGACCCGGATTTTAGGTGTCCGTATGTGTAACAAAAAAAATTTTACTTAAAGGTGTGACGATTGTATGCGTTGACAATGCCCATGACGTATGTCAACGTTTGTAACTTGTGATGACGCACCCGATTGTTCAAAAATTGTCAGTGACGTCGCATAATTTTATGTGACATTTGTAGACATTTACTTTTTCAACCCTTTGTCCATGGGTGTTGTTCATGGCTGACATTGCTTTCCCTGTAGGATTGTTTTTTTGGCAATTTCTACGCGCTTTGAATCTCTCTTCCTATTTGAGAAACTTATCCAAATTTGATATATTCGCTAGAAATTAAGTTTTTTTTTTTACTCTTAGTGGATGCATTGATTTTTCCATTCTTGTGTAAATAATTAAAGATAATAAAGAGAAAACAAATAATAATAATAATAATAATCATAATAAAATTTCGCCTTTGTCCGGGTTAAAAAACATAGCAACGATAATTGTGGGTTTCATTTTTTTAAGGCAATTTTTTTTTCTCCAACTTCCGACCGGTCAGCGTAAAGCCGCTTGATGGACGGCTGAGGAATAGTGAAGTTTGAAAGAGATAATGCGAGGTTGCGTGAGAGAGCCGACGTGTGCGACTTGCAAGGGCGCCCTCATAGATTTCTCACGATTTTGTCAAATGGCATCGGAATTTTCATACCCCTGGAATGGAAAAAATTGTGTTGAGCAAAAAGCGACAAAACTAAACAAATTTTGTTATTTGATGGATACAAACAGACAAAAAAGAACGAATACTGAACTTTTCGTCGTCGCTCAAATTCGTTTGAAATTTGTGTAAAATATTTTACAGGTGCGAATACGTGTTCCTATTTCTTTTTCAAAAAAACTTTGTTTTAAAACACATGTTCCTTGTGTTTTAAAGAAAAGTTTGAAGATGACGTTTTTAGCGTGACCGTGGGTCGAATAACACAAGACGACAACATGTAGTACATCTTAAATTCGATGATGACGCAATATGTACTTGTCGCTTTTCTATTTTTTGTAAGGTTGAAACTTACGCGGTACGACTCTAAGTTTTACAAGAAAACGACAAAAAAAAACCCTTACTTAGGCACATGGAGACGTACCCTAAGTTCAACGTAACGCTTGTTGTTTTTGAAAAGTTAGTTTCGTGCGAACACGGCGTTTCGTGCGTACGTTTTTACGTGATATAATGTGGAGGTTCGAAAGGATTTGCGGATTGTGGGAATTAAATGTACGAGTAAATTTAATGGAGTAATTGAGTGGCGCGAAATGCGAGAGGAAATAGACGGCGTGAGATAATCGACACGTACGAAACATAATGCGATAGGTGTACTTTAAATTTGGCGCGCGAGATTTATAGAAAGTACGCGATGGTACATAGAATCTATATTGGACAGGTGTACTATTAGGTGTACTTTATTTACGACATGCATTTATCGAAAATGACGTGTA
>JBBHKE010000502.1:0-13013 GCA_037447655.1 Zygnema cylindricum | reverse complement strand
GAATGACACGTGGCGGAATGACATTGGATCGCGGCATCTCCGAGGATTAAGGGAGCGAATCCGGACATACCACGTGTCGACATTTAGGCCATGTCGTACAATAGAAATATAGATCTATAACACACGCGTCGTCGTCTGAAACACAGTGCAGGTTTTTGGAATGGTACTTACACAAGTATGTACGTTTCACACATAGAGTGGAACAACGTAGGTGCGACGTAGACGGGACAAACACAGCTGCGGTGATCTTTGATAGGATCTGTACGGACAACACAGCTAGGACGCAACAAGACAAAACGCATCTGCGGCTGTTTTGATGTAGGACAACGCAGCTGCGACGAAGCTACAGATATTTGAATATGATCAAGAATTGAACTGCGCAGCTACGCTTGATACGAAACAAAACAACAGACGAGATTCGTAAGAGGATAAACAAGTGACTCGCTGACAAGTGCTTTGCAACAGGCGGGTGGACGTATCCAGATTTCAAGACTGTGTTATCGGCAAACTGTTTTTGGGAAACTTCTGAGATGCATATCTTGGTGTATGTTGGATCAATTGTGCTAAAAATTTGGGAGTTGTCAGACTTTGTGATACACTATATTGTGTTATAGTTTGAAGCAGTTTGGACCTTTGTGTCAACTTTATTGAGCTGTAGAAAGCAGCTGTTTAGTAGGATTATTGGTAAGCTTCTGTGGTGAATTATGTCTGCTTCTACTACTACTGCTGCTGCTCCACCTGCTCCAGTGGTTGTAGAACAACACCATTTGACCGTAATGTTATGGAAGTTTGGGAAACGAACAACCGTTCGAATACGACAACAGGGCGGTTTCAAGCATAGATGTCCTATGCGCATACAACGCACGGAGTAAACCAACGAACACTACGTAGAGTTTGCATAATTATTTCAAACTTTTAAAACTCGTAGGTAAACTTTGTGCTTTTTTTTGGACTTTCAAATTTCAAAAATTTTCAATATTCTATACCCAAAAAAACTGAAAAGTAGAACTAACTGAAGACGAGCGCTTGAATTTACACCGTCTCCAACGACGGCTTCCTTCTAAAGACGGAGTGGAGGACAGACGAAAATACGCGCGCGCAAATGACGCAAAACGGCTCAAGGAAGTCGCCGTTGGAGATGCCATAAATTCCGCCTCTCGCAGCTCAAATAAATAACGCGTGCGAGACATCATAAATTTCGCGGCTCGTCGCTCACATGAATATACGCGTGGGAGACGCCATAAATTCCGCGGCTCGCCGCTCAGATAAAAATACGCGCTCGCAAATGAAGCGAAACTGCAAACTGAAAAGTGCAACGAACAAGCGACGAGCAACAGAATTTACGGCGTCTCCAACAGCGCCTTATTTCTGAAGACGAAGTGGAAGACACAAAAAATAAGCACACGCAAATGAAGCAATTTTTATTTTAGTGTTCGTACAATTTTTGATACAGTGCAAAACGTACGAAATTTACGAAAGCTACGAAACAAACGAATACTACGTAGTTTTTGTAAAAAAGTCCAAATCTGTACAAATAGGACATCTATGGTTTCAAGTCTAAAATTGGCAGTATTGTTTTTTATAACCGTCGTAAATATTCAGACGCGACAAATCCAGATAGTCCTCGACCTATTAAAAGACATCACATGTAAAGACAGTTTTGAAACTCAATCGACGGCGCGGTTTCGAATCATCCTGTCATGCATAAGCCTTGCTGGCCTTTGCTTCAGCAGAGCTTGGAAATGGCTTTCATTCCAGTTGCATTTTTCAGCAGCAAAATTTTATTTCCTTCTGACCACACTTGTCCCTCTAGCGTAGTCCTTATCAATAAGGTTTTTATAAAGTTTTTTTTTCCGGTCTATTTGTACTTTTTTTTGAAAGAAACATTATTAGATTCCTTTGTTACTCTCTCTCCCTCTCTCACTCGGTTGTGTCAATTCCATTGCATGAGAGAGGATGCAAGAGATGCGCATGCGAAAGACCAAAAATTGGACCGAGTCAGGGGGCATCCCTCTGCTTGAGCGGCATAATGAGGATGCTCTGTATAAAGAGACGTTTGTCAAATGCATGTGAGGCTGAAGCTTCCTCTTTTTCAAAAATTCGTATGTTGATAAGTGATTTCTATATTGTTGTTTGGTGCGGTGATATGTTTTACGTCATCGATGAATTCTACAGTTTGTTTTGTCAAGCCTTTCAATTTGTTCGGTTATGTGTGTATGTGTTTATATGTCTCAGGCATCGTTGATGTATTCCTATTAGATGCTGTTTGTTTTTTGTTTCTGGCTTGAATAAACTTTTCGAGCAGGATTTTGGATGTATCTGGCTGCTTCTTGTCTAATTTGTAGCTTGTCTCCATCAAACCATCACCTTGGTGTGCAAGTATTTCGCATGGATGTCGTGCATGGCAGGGCTACTGTAAAATGCATACATTAAAGCTAGCTTGAGTGCCGACAAACACCAGAATGTAGTCCATCAACATATATGTACAATATTTGTGACAACAACCAACATACAAAGCATTTATTCCGTAAGAAAACAATAACAGAATCTACTAGGAAAAAAAAACATGCGAAACAAATAGACTAGAAAAACAAAAGATAAAGCAAGGTCAAGTAAGTAAGGTTGGAATTCACCCCCCCCTAGCTCTTTAGTTTGCAGGGGAGCTTGGAAAGACAGCTGGCAGATCGCAACATCCGTGGCAGTACCACTGTCCAGCCGGGATAGTGTGCAAAGGTGGAACCAAACACTCCATATGAAATCCCAGATTGCAATAGTCACAGAGTAGCATTCTGATTTCTCCATCATTTCGCCGGCACAACTGACCATTGGTGGCCTCGGTAATCGGCATCCGCCATGGGTCCATGCTGTGGGAAAGATCGGGTAGGTAGCAGGGGGCACAATTTTTTGAATGCTCTCGCAAAGTCCAAGTGTTTGCCCCTTGTAAGCGCAATAGTCCATTGGGGTCAATTTCTGTAATCCTCAAAATGTGAGCAAAGACATCGATATCGAGTGTGTCAAATATTTGTCGTCGTAAATAAACGTAATCCCCCACCCAGAAGGGTTTTTGTGGAAGACGATAGCTGCCACTGCGAGTCATTGCAAACTGTAAGGAGTCGCGATGTTTAGCAATCTGCAAATTTTCAAAGGCCATAGGCATTTCCCTAGCGAAAAGCAATGCCCGGTTAGTTAGTTTTTTTGAAAAAGAGAATCTGACATAAGCGGCAAAGGTAAACTAGCGGCTTTCTGTACATTCCTTCCCAGTAGAGGTTTCCGACCAAACAACACATAATATAGACTAAAATTTGCTAAACTGGCTTGTAAAGACATTCGATAACCCATAATAATATATCACAATGATTCATCCCACGCAATTGCAACTGTGAGATCTCCATATGACCTCAGAGTAGGCAGCTTACACGAAGCCTCTAGGATAACCATGACCCCTTTGTGTTTTAGCAATAATAATTGCCACCCTGGAAGACAAAAACTTTGACCACCTCCACCCGTGTGAAGGCAAGACTCCTTTGAGTCGATAGCAAAAAGAATCTCTGAATTTTCTCTTATGAGCAGTAAGTTATGAAGGGTCAAAGTTGACATTTTGTACAAAAGCTCTTTGGGAGAGAGGGTCCAATCTATAAAATATTTATAAGTCCTATCTCTCTCTAAAACTGTATCTACTAAAGTACGACACCAATCATAATAGTGTATCGTACATAAAGGTACAGGTGCAGGTGTACTTTCTGTACGTCCATTGTACGACATGGCCAACTAGTGGACACATGTCATTTTTTGATTCGTTCATGGAATCCCCGGAGATGTCGTAATCCAATGTGATTGCGCCACGTGGCGATTGATGTGACATCGTCCGCAAACTGCCGAAAACCCATTCCGCGATCTCGGCATGCTTCGTGGCCGTCCGATTAAGCTCGATTACAATCGTGGCCGTCATAAACACTTGCGCAATATTTGTTTTGCCTTTGAAACAAAATGTGCGATATCCGTTTAGGATTTTCCGTACGTCGTACATTACAAACTGTATCTATGTCTAAATATCCCGTTGAATGAAATAGCCTACGTGTTAACATTTAAATAACTACCAAACTCTATATCATATATCTTTGGTTTAGACTAGATGGTTAAGGCTACCGGCTGCCTTGACATACGGCAGGTATCAGGTTCAAATCCTTGGTCCGCCAAGTTCATTTTGGTAAAATCTACCAACCTAATATGTGTCCCCGTCGGGATAGCATAGGCGGCCATGGCTCTATCTCACTCTCCAACTTTCGTTGATTGCGACAAGTGTGGGAGCTAGAGAGAAGAGTTAAAGGCAGGCTGCCTTTGCTTCTTTTCTGCATTTAACAAAACCTAGAAAATACTAAAAATACCTTTTATTTCTACACTCCCCTTATTTTCTAGTCACTCTTTATTTTAACACCACACTTCTCTCGGTAGAAAATTAGTTTAGGGGAAGGAACAGGTTTGGTCATCATATCTGCTACCATTTCACTATCTGGTCTATAATCTAGACTGATTATCTTGTTTTCTACATTCTCCCTAACAAAGCTAAGTCTAATGTCCATGTGTTTAGCTTTAAAGTGATGTTTAGGATTGGCAGAAATGGCAATGGCAACTTGATTATCACAAAACACTTTTTGGACACCACTCTTAAGATGACCAAGCTCACCAAGCAAAGACTTGACCCACATTAATTCTTTTACAGCAAAGCAAGAAGCCATGTACTCAGCCTCCATGGTGGACTGAGCAATGACCTTTTGTTGCTTGCTGCTCTGTTGTTTTGAAAACTTAGTTTCGTGCGTACTACACACTTTGTGCGCACGCGACGTTTCGTGCGTAATTTGTTAAATGAATTTACTGTGGAGGTTCGAATGGATTCGCGGATTGGGGGAGTGAACATTTTTCCCACCCAAATGCAACCATAGATCTCTAGTTCCTATGAGATATCTAAGGACTCTCTTAGCTGCCTCCCAATCTGTCTTAGTGGGAGGATTCAGACTTCTACTTAGTACTCCTACGGTTGCGGTTATGTCCGGACGGGTACAATTCATGAAATATATTAGGCTGCCCACTACTTGTCTATAAAGGATGGTCTGCATAAATCTTTTCTCTTCCGGGCCTACCTCATGATCTAAGATTATAACTCCCTCTTCCTCACTCCCCTCACTTCCCTTCTTTAATTCCATAGGAGTCGTACAACTATTAGCCTTGTCCATTTAGAATTTTTCTAACATGTTTCCAATGGCCTTTTTTTGAGTTAATCTTATTATCTTTCTATCTCTGTCTCTCTCTACCTAAATTCCCAAAATATACCTTGCTTCTCCCATATCCTTCATCTCAAATCTTCCTTTTATATCATTTTTCAACTTATTTATTTTATCCATAGATTTACTTAAAACAAGCAAATCATCGATATAAATTGCAATAAATAAAATTCCTTTTTCATCTTCAAACAAATAAATTGAGTGATCTGAGCTGATCCAAACATATACCAAACCTGTAAGAAACTCATCGAGCCTTTTGTTCCATTGCCGGGGCTCCTGTTTGAGCCCATACAAAGATTTGATCAATCGACATACCTTACTTTCCTCCCCTTTCTCCACAAATCCTTCGGTCTATTGCATAAAAATTTCCTCTTCGAACTCTCCATGTACGAAGGCCGTTTTGATGTCCATCTGATGCACTTCCATGTCTTCTGCTGCCACCATACTAAGAAGTATCTTAACCGAAGGAAACTTGACGAACCGAGCAAAAGTCTCCTCGTAGTCAATTCCCACTTTTTGGGTAAATCCGTTCGCCACTAACCGAGCCTTGTAGCGCTCAATGGTGTTATCCGGGTTTAGTTTCAGCTTAAATACCCACTTACACCCAATTGGCTTCCTGTCAAGGGGGACAATCCACCAATTCCCATGTATCGGCCGCCATAATTGAGGCCACCTCCTCATTAATGGCTGTATTCCCCTGATTTCTTTCAGGACAAGTCATAGCCTCATTATAAGTTTGAGGTTCATCGGGGTGAGACAGTTTGGTTACCTTATTGTTAACTTGTCTCTCTTGCAGTCTTTTGCTGCTTCTTCTTCCTCCCTCAAACTCGGTTGTCGGAATAGATGGCTCTCTTGGATTATTCCGAACAGTTTCTTCTTCTCCCCTATTCCTTGATTCTGGGTCGATTTCCACCACGTTTTCGCTTCGGTTGGAGTTAATACTAGGGATTCCATATTTGGGTCTTTCTCGATCTGATCCGTTCTTGCAAGATCATCATCTTCTTGAAATCGTGGATAGTTAAGAAGCTCAAAGTCATCAAAATTTTCTGACTCAAATCTGATTTTGACTGTCTTTGTATGCTTAAAAGGATCTATAGATTTTCCTTCATCCATAACTACTAGGTGCTTCACTAGGATAATATCCTCTTTTTTGAGATCATAGACTATATATCCTTTTACATCTTCATCATATCCTAATAGATATCCTAGTTTTCCTTTTGGGTCTAACTTCCAGTTTGACCGATCTGTGTCTAAACTGAACACTTGACTACCGAAAACCTTTAAGTGTGGAACATCTAGTTTTCGGCCTGTCCATCTCTCATAGGGTGTTTGGCCTTTTACTGCTGAAGTAAAAACTCTATTCTTGAGGTAATTTGCACACCTCATTGCTTCGGCCCAAAACTTCTTTCCTATCTTCTTATCTGACAACATAATCCTAGCACTATCACTCAATGTTCTATTTAATCTTTCGGCTACACCATTCTGCTCAGGATTTTCAGGAACTGTCTTTTGGTGTTGCACTCCATCTTCTCTCAAAAAATCCTCAAACTGTTTAGAGGTATACTCTCCACCATTGTCACTCCTTACTCTCTTGATTGAGGTTTTATGGAGTTTTTCACTCCATGCACATTCCTGAGCCTATGACTTATTTTTCAAAAAATACACCCTGGAATACCGAGACCAATCATCAGTGATAGCCATCATTAATCTCCTCCCCCCGGGTGATGGCACTCTGGCCGGCCCCCATATATCTGTGTGTACTAAATCTAAGATCTTTTCTCCCTTATAGGTGGCAGTTTTTGGGAAGGGTAACCTGTGTGCTTTACCTTGAGCACATCCACTAGAATCACTTAGATTCTCACTTTCACCGAACTGAATCCCTTCCACTACTCCCATCGTTTTCATATCACTTAATTAATCTAGATTCACATGCCCAAGCCTCTTATGCCACATAATTATATCATGAACACCAGCATAATAAAGTTTCTTCTTTTCATTGATTTAAATCAGCCTAAACATCCCTTGGCTACCTTTTTCAGCAGTGAAATAAACTTCCTCCTCAAAACTAGCAATAAAGACGCCTTTTCTAGTGTTAGTATCAAAACCCTTATCATCTAATACAGACGTAGAGATGAGGTTTTTGTTCAGCTCCGAAATAAACAGTACATCAGAGAATGTAATTATGGATGTCTTTCCTTCTACTAACACTTTTAGATCTACCGATCCTACAAGAGTAGTAGTGACTATCCTCCCATCCCCATACTCTATCTCTACGGTGGGAATCTTTCTTATCTTAGTGAAAATGTGTTTATCTTTACACATGTGCATGGATGCACCTGAAAGTACAATCCAGCCTGCTTCACCTTTCAATCCAACGAAAGCACATTTCAACTTTCGTGGAATTTTGACCTCATTTTGCGCTTCCAACTCCTCATCCAATAGGAGTTGATCGTCCTCATCGTCGGATTCCGCCTCATTTACCCGTGTCACAAGGGGCTTTTTCTTTCCTCTGGGTCCACCAGTACTCTCCGGACCGCAACCGGAGATCTAACCTAAGCGAGTATTGAGATTAAACCTTTGAGTCTTGTTAACTTCTTCATGCCTGGCTTCTCGATAATTTGTCGATGTCCTAAGTAGTTTAAAGCGAGCCGATTTTTTCCTTCCCTTCAGATCTCAATTGTATTCTCCCGAAAGAGAATCATCCCTACCACTGAATTCCAAATCCACCTTGAGTACGCCAAGTCCTGCACAGGGTTGACTATGTTCTCGAACTCATCAAGTAACTTCATCAGTAAACAATTGACCTTTTCCTTTTCACTAAATACTTCTCCAGCACTCTCTAGTTCCATGAAAAGTGTAGCAAGCTCATTGCAAAAGTCCAACATCTTCCCCCCTTTGTATGCATACTCCTTAATTTTCTGATCAGCCAACTGTTGTTGCTGAATTGTACTTCTTCGATACATCTCTATGAAAGCCACCGAAAGATTGGATGCCCTCTCTACCTGCAAATGGGGAGATGCAAGCCCTTGAGTAAGATGGCGGAGGATGAAGTTCTTAGCCGCCATATTGTTGTAGTCCCACGTATCGATATAATTCTCCTCGTTCCTCGGAATAGGTGACATGAATGCCGAACCGGTTCCTATTGGTGTGACCATCTCCTTCTCCTTTCCTTTGTCTACCACCTCTCCTTCTTTTGTCTCCTCCGTTGAAGATGAATGTGCATCTCTAGTGAATTTGCCTCCTGTAAACCTTGGAGGTATCCGAAGACTGAATGGACGCCTCACTCGTCCACTCAATATTCCCCAAAACCGTTTCTCACATAGAGCTTTTGTCATCATACTTACCTACTATATGAAGCCAACTCCATTCAATATGGGCACCCTAGATGGTGGGCCCATAACGTGCAACTCTGAGACCTCCATATGACCTCAAAGTAGGTAGCTCACACGAAGCCTATATGATAACCCTGACCCCATTGTGTTTCAGCAAGAATAACTGCCACCCTAGCAGAAAAAAACCCTGACCACTTTCACCCGTGAAAAGGCAAGACTCCTTTGAGTCGATAGCAAAATGAATCTCTGAATTTGCTCCCCTAAGCAGTAAGTTATGAAGGGTCAAAGTTGACCTTTTGTACACAAGCTCTCTGGGAGATAGGGTCTAATCTATAGAAAATTTCTAAATCTATTTCTCTCTAAAACTCTATCTACCGAAGTACAACACCAATCATAATAGTGTATCGTACATAAAGGTACATGTGTCGGTGTACTTTCTGTACGGCCATTGTACGACATGGCCAACAAGTCGACACATGTCATTTTTCGATTTGTTCATAGAATCTCCGGAGATGCCGTAATCCAATGTGATTGTGCCACATGGCAATTGATGTGACGTCATGCGCAAACCGCCAATACCCATTGTGCGATCTCGGCATGCTTTGTGGCCGACCGATTAAGACGGATTATAATCGTGGCCGTCATAAATACTTGCGCAATATTTGTTTTGCCTTCGAAACAAAATGTGCGATATCCGTTTAGGATTTTCAGTACGCTGTACATTACAAACTGTATCTATGTCTAAATATCCCGTTGAATGAAATAGCCTACGTGTTAACATTTAAATAACTACCAAACCCTATATCATATATATCTGGTTTAGACTAGATAGTTAAGGCTACCGGCTGCCTTGATGGACGGCAGGTACCAGGTTCATATCTTCGGTCCGCCAAGTTTATGTTGGTAAAATATACCAACCTAATATCTGTCCCCGTCGGGATAGCATAGGCGGCCATGGCTCTATCTCCCTCTCCAACTTTCGTTGATTGCGACAAGTGTGGGAGCTAGAGAGAGGAGTTAGAGGCAGGCTGCCTCTGCTTCTTTTCTGCATTTTACAAAACCTAGAAAATACTAAAATAACCTTTTATTTCTACAACATTAATGTGTTTTTCTAAGCAATGTTTTCGCAGAGCCTGCTTAAATGTTTGTACGACTTTTTCTGCCAAACCGTCTGCTTGGGGATGATCACGACTTGTTCGACGGTGATCGATTAGCGCCTCGTCCAACATCTCCTAAAATTTGTCACAGAACTCGATTCCTTGGTATGTTAATACTTCTGTCAGGGATCCATAACGGAGGAGCACATGCTCGTTGAACGCTGCAGTGGTGAGTTTGGCAGTTTTCTGCTGAAGGGCCACAACTTCCACACATTTGCTGAAATTTTCGATCATGATCATAATATATTACTTGCCCCTTCGAGAAATAAGGAAGGGACCCACCAAATCACACGACCACTTGTAAAAGAGACCTCGAATAGGCAAAGGTTGAAGTGTAGTCTGCTGGTTAGAAAATGATGTCCGTAACCGGTCACATGTGCTGCATTCCTGCAACATGGATGCTACGTCGGCCTACATGCCCCACCACCAATACCGTGCGTGTACCAAACTCAAGGTCTGTTTGGTACCGTAGTGCCCAAGGTCCTTTGGCCGAGGGACATGCTGATGACTTCAATCTCCGAGAAGACGAATAAGAGAGCCTCCCATCCATAAGTAATTTCGGGCTCTCTTACAAACACGCTCCTCTTCGGTTGGCATGGTGCCTGCCCGAAAGACTGAGTAGAGAGAAAGAGAATCAAAGAGTTGTCTCACCATGGATCATGTTTGGTTTTGTGAGTCATAGGGGTTGCAAAACTGTAAATCAGATGCACTCCGGCCAATAGGGAGGCAACTGTTTCACCATCAAAATCATGTCATACACCATTTTCAATGGAGTTGGGCAAAGGGTTACTGGAGAGCCTGTTGGCATTCAAGCTAAAGAGCCCGGTTCGATGAATTTCCATATCATATTCCTGTAAAATAAGAGCCCAACGGGCTAATTTGCCGGATAGCTTGTCATTGGTCATGAGCCAAGGCAATGGTTGATGGTTAGTAAGAAGAGAAAAAGGCTTGCCATAGAGATAATGTCAAAAATGCACAATACCCCAAATTGCGGCAAGGCATTCTCCCTCATAACTACTGTAATTTGAATTCGCTTGATTGTTGCTTCTACTGGCGTATGCCACCATAAATTCCTCACCTGTGACTTCGCGTTGAGTTAGGATAGCGCCTATACCGGGCTTACCAAAGTCAGTATGTAGACAAAACGGTAATTTATGATTTGGGGGACGAAGGATTCGAGCGGTGGACAGTGCATCCTTTAATCCCTTAAATGCCTCAATCTGAGGGGGTCCCCACGTGAACGGGAGTGATTTCTTCAAGAGTTCATTTAATGGAGATGCAAGTGTGCTGAAACTAGGAACAAACCCGCTGGTAATAATTGGCTAACCCTAGAAATGCACGAAGGCTAGTCAAATCAGTTCGGGCCGGTAGTTTACTAATTGCTTCCACTTTGACTTTTAGCGGAGTAATTCCCTCAAATGAGATAAAATTCCTAAGGTATGGGACCCCTTCGGCCCCAAAGGTACATGTGGTAGGATGACATTTAAGTCCTGCCTTTTTTAATTCCTTTAACACCCACCCTATATGCACTACGTGTTCCTCTATAGAGGCTAAAGCGATGATTAGATCGTCGATATAGTACCGGGCAAACTTACATCCCCCCAAGACTGAGTCCATGACCTTTTGGAATACTGCCGGTGCATTTTTCAGTCCAAAGGGCATGACCGCCCATTCCCAACGTCCGTCACTACCCCAAAATGCACTCTTGTGTGGGTTCTTTTCCTCTATCTCGATTTGGTTAAACCCCTGTCGCACATCTAGGATACTAAAATATCTAGCTCCTCCAACATGATCATAAATGTCCTCTACCAACAGCATTGGATGTCGGTCCTAGATCGTACGTGAGTTTAGTTCTCGATAGTCCCCACACATATGACGTTCTGTAAAATTTCCCTGTGCGTCTTTTTTACGAGGCATAACGGTGGGCGCAGCGAAGGTGGAATCAGACCTATAAATCAAACCCGCTTCCTCTAATTCCGCGCATAGTTTGTCCACATATTCCCATTCCGTTTCCGATAGGCGATGCTTGGGTTTAATTATGGGTTTGTCGTCCTCTAGGTCGATGGACATTCTGTAGGTGGTGTGCCAACCTAAGTCTTTCATAGAGAAAGCGAACGCGTCTCTATGTCGGTTAATGACTCCATCTAACAGTTCGTGTTCAGTTTTTGTTAGTCCAGATCCGAATTTCCATATCAGTTTTTCAGGCGTGTTAATGGTCATGGCTTCCATGGCTTGTGCAAATGCTAGCGGTTCATCTGCTATCAAGGAGTGACCCAACTTATACTCGACTGGAAGCTGATGTAAACAATTTACTGCGTGATGCCAACTTATAGACGGAAATGCAGCTGTCCAGTGTGGGGATACTAAGGCCGGTACTTGAGACCTAACGGTTGTGTATGCTGGGAGAGACCAGCCAATAAGACTAGGGAAAAAAAAAATCATATATAGTGTGAGCTGTGTCCGACATGGCAAAGGAAAGAAAGAGGGAGAGCTAAAAAGTTGTACCCCGGAGAGAAGGTGCGGACTTAGATGCTTTATGTTTAAATGGTGTATGCCCCCCCTGCTGATTGAAAAAGATTGTTCTGTGCATATCGGCCAGCTGTAAACCCCATGCCCAAGACGAGTGACAATGATTCCGGGTCAATGACTCGACCGAGTAAGGTGAAACGTTGTCACTCGGTGAGTCTCGAGCCGGCAGCTGTGCCTGGAATGAAATGTTAAAGATGTTCTCGTTCTGCAGCCGTAGGTTTTTCTAGGCTGCTTGTATGAGTATTCTGAAGCATGCCCGGTCTATTATGTGAGTATGCGTGAGAGTGTGGAAATGCAACTAGTGTAGGCAGTTCACGTAGTGGCTGGCCCGGGATGTTAAGACCAAATGCAGGAAGATAGTCTGTTTCTATACATGTATGGACCTTATGAAATGGAAGAAGTGCATCCTCAATGTAAAAGTTAGGTGGTCGGACAGCGAGGTTAACTTCTTGGAGCCGACCCATGTCCACCAGGTTAGTCCACTTGGAACTTAAACTCTAAGACCTCCATAAATCCTCAAAGTAGATAGCTTCCAAGAAGCCTCTAGGATAATCCTGACCCCTTTGTGTTTCAGCAAAAACAACTGCCACCCTGGCAGACAAAAACTCTGACCACCTACACCCTTGTGAAGGCAAGACTCCCCTGAGTCGATAGCAAAAATAATCTCTGAATTTGCTCCCCTGAGCAGTAAGTTATGGAGGATCAAAGTTGACCTT
>JBBHKE010000501.1:0-68908 GCA_037447655.1 Zygnema cylindricum | reverse complement strand
TAGGGAGAAGGGGAGAGGGAGAGAGAGAGATAAACCGACATAAACAAGCACGGTCTCAATATCGCTAATGGTCGCAATCTCCAAGAATTAGTTTCCAGGGAACTCCTTTGAAACAGTTCCCTCATACCCATATAATAGTCATGACACTAAAGCGGCTTCCCTTCAAATTTGCGAATTTCTTTGAAAGGCAATTTGCAGTTACCGCGTTCTATATGCATGGTTTATGGTTTTCTTAATTAAACCTGTGTATGATAAGGGGAAAGAATACATATGTAGATAGTGTTTCTCATTGTTTCACACGTGTGGACTTCACTGAAATGTCAAATGCCTGTGTGGCGAAAGGGCATACTTTACATCTGAGAGAGTGAATTATGAACCTTGACACGTAATTCAAATTCACCCCAACTAGACTACGTTTCACAAAGTGGCTCGTTACTGGGTTCTCGAATCACTAGTTTGTTAATGCGACTGATGTATGATTTTGGGTCATAATCTCAGTCGCTCAAATTAGATTGATGAATCCTAACAGTGATGGGGAGTGTAGTGAAGGCACAGTTTCCATGCAGCTCCACAATGGTTCCCATGAATTTGCTAGAAGTACTTGTCGCCTTCCTGTCTAGCCATTACTCTCTGTACCTAGGTTGACCTAAGATACACCGTGATTCGCTTATAGTATTAATAACTCTATATCCGCGCCCCAAAATATTGACCCTCAAACTTAAAATATAATTAACAACACTATTTGTTTCTTTACACCAATAATTTCATTACAATATAAGCAATTCACGGTGTAGTTCCCTATTGGTTCCTGGTCACCTCCGGTCTCTTAACTACGAGGTCGTGTGTCGATTTTGATTTCTACCACAATCGCATTCTCAAGATCAATCTTATATTTCAATGTGAACCTTGTACAAATGCCAATGACGATGACAATATCCATCGGAGGTTCGATCCTGGTTTCAAATTCGATTACGAATTTTAGTCATAGTTTCGACCTCAACATCAATCTCAATTTCTTCTGCCGAAGTCAAAGTCAATGAAACTATCCTTCTCAACTTGGAACTCAACCACGATTTCGATCAAAACCCGGTCACGACAAACAAAAAAAAAATGACAAACGAAACTCACAAACAAACAAACAAACAAACACACAAACGAACAAAAACACAAACAAACAAAACCAAACAAACAAAGTTCTTGAGACAAAACCAAAGAGTCTTCAAAAACTGACCCTTAGGATAGCCTCCAAATCCCCCTCCGCGAGCCTCCAATTCCCCAGACTCCGATAGGCTCTCGCTCGCCTCAGCAGAGCCCCCACCTGCTGCCCTCCCCCCGCCCCTCCCTCCCTCCCTCCCTGCCCTCCCCCCACCCCCCCCTGGTACCCGCCGAGGAACCCGTTTCCCCTCCTGGGACTGGAACTGAGGCTCCGGGGGGGAGAGGGAGAGGGAGAGCGAGCGGGGGGGGGAGGGAGGGAGGGGGGGAGGGAGAGAGAGAGACAGGAAACGGCCAGGGAGCTTTTACTTAATGGCATTCATGGAGGAGACATGGAAGAATGGGGTGGAGGAGAGGGAGAGGGAAGGGGGAGGGGGGAAGAGGGGGGGAGTGGAGGTGGCCGAGGAGGGAAGATGAGGGAGGAAAGAGTGCGAAGGAGCGAGGAGGGAGAGTAAGAAGAGGAGGAAGTGGGGGAGGAAGAGGAAGAGGAGAAAGAGGAGGAAGAAGAGGAAGAGAAGGAAGAGGAGAAAGAGGAGGGAGGAGGAAGGAGGAATGGGAGGAGGAGGAGAAAGAAGAGGAGAGGAGGAAAAGGAGGAAGAGGAGGAAGAAGAGGAGAGGAGAAAGAGGAGGAAGAGGAGAAAGAGGAAGAAGACGAGGAAGAGGAAGAGGGGAGAAAGAGGAGGAAGAGGAGAAAGAGGAGGAAGAGAAGGACGAGGAGGGAGGAGGAGGAGGCGAGCCATACTTGTGAAGCGAGGCCCCTTCCGGGTGGCCAGGGGGGAGGAGGGAGAGGGCCCTGTGGAAGGTGTGGTGCGCCCTGAGGAACTCCTCCCTCCCATACTGCTCCATGGCCTGGCGCCTCAGGGCCTGGACCTGGGGGAGGGTCTCCTGGGGGAGGGGAGGGAGGGAGAGAGGAGGGATGGGGAGAGAAGGAAAAAGGGAGGGAAGAGAGGAGAGTTATAAAAGAGAAGTTGGGGAAAGGGAGCTGGGGTTGAGGGGAGGGGCTCGAGCAGTTAGGAGGGAGAGAGAGAGGAGTGGGGAGACCGAGAAAGAGGCGTGGGTAGTCCAAGCGATAAGAAGGACAAGGCGGTTTGGGAGTGAGAGGGGAAGAGACGGGAAGGGTCGAAGAGAAAGGAAGAGAGAAGATGAGAATTTAGGAATGATTTGCATGGTGTGGATTCCCACTTCCTCGCTATCTCCCTTTTTCTGTTTCCTCTCCGCTGTCCCACTTGCCTCACCGTGCTTTCTCTCACTCTCCCCTCTGCTCTCTGATCTCTGCTATTTCCCTCCTCCCTCCACTATCACATCTCCGTCTCTTTCTCCCTCTCCCTCCCTCTCCCTTCTCTCCCTATCTCCCTCTCACTTTCCCGCTCCCTCTCCCTCTCACTCTCCCTCTCCTGTTAAAAGTCCCCCCATCCCCCTCTCCCTTTCCCTCTCCCTCTCCCCCTCCCTCTCCCTCTCCCCCCCCTCCCCCCCCCCCCCCTCCCCCCCCCCCCCCCTCTCTCTCTCTCCACGTGAGAGAGGGTCATTTCTTACCCGCAGCATATCCTTCTGTTCTGTGGGATGCTGTTCCATGTCAGTTTCCGTTACGACTCCGTTGGATTTTGTCATTCTCTCTCGATTCGAAATCCACGACTCATTCTGGCGATGCCCAAACAATGTCCGCAAAAATTCAAAAACAAAATGGAGAAGTTCAAGAATAACATAAACAAAAAAAAACCAAATCATAAAACAGACGCAAAAAATCGATAAGACAGATGACAAGCTTATAATAGCAATAGAAGTTCCAAAGTCTCAGATTGGGCACGCTCGTTCAGAAATCCTCTTCTTCCTCACAGATGCCATATGAAAAAAAAAAAAAGACACATTTAACGACATATAGGATTTTCCCAAAAAGAGTCATAAAATCCTCACTGGTGAAGTTGTTTGTGGAATATCTGAAATGGAACTTCCAGAATTTGTGAATTCGGAGGAAGTGATGGGATTTGGATAGTTGCCCGTAGAAACGAGGAACCGGCCCGTGTTTACATGTTCTTTCCGTACGGTTAACTGCTTTTCCCATGAACCAAACAAACGCCTTTTCTGTTTAAACGCCTTTATCAATCCCGCTCTCCCTCTCCCTCCCTCTCCTCTCCTCCCTCTTTTCCAAAATATTCCTAAAAAAAACGCTATATACCACAAAGAGAGTGGATTCTGTCCACAGATTTACCGCCTCCCAATTGCCAATAGAGATCCATAATATATTTTGTACAAAAACATCACCCTAATCAAGTTCTCTTCCCACATTCTCACAGAATTGTTCTTTACAAAAAAAGAAGAAAAAAAAGACACATTATTGGAGAAACATAGTTCGGAATTAGATCATGGTCCACTGTAATTCCTGTATAAGTGACCACTCACCTTTTCAACTGGCACCCTTCGGACGCTCCGTACCATATCCACAATTTCGTTTATGACTCCCGTCGTCTCATTCCACATTTTTGACGGTTTTTTCGAAGCAAAAACCCCATTGGAGCCTTGCATCAGCGAGGTATGTCCTTCTAAATCACTATTCAGTGGCGAACTTAATCTCGACTTCGAAGGCGAAACTGCTGTCCTCGGTGGGATATTAACGTTTATATTTTCCTGCATTTGCCCAGCACATTTTTTGGCTGCTTCTGCTGCCCGAAAAAGTTCCGGTTGTACTTCTGCTTGAAGATCCGGTCGAGCATCTTTACTTCTTTCCACACATTGAATAGCGATTCGTAAAACGGACCGAGTTATTTCCAAATTCCAGTTTCCGGCTAATTTGTCGAGACGCTCCAAAAAAATGCTAGAGGCATTGTCTAGATCTCGATGAGGTAATAAAGGTTTACAATTTTCTAATATTTGGTGTATATGTTGGATTCGATGTTGTCCGGTGAGGAGTTGGAGGATGATTAGTCCCAAAGCATAAACGTCGGAAGATCGGGAAAGCTGTCCGGTTTGGAGTTGAAAAGGATCTATGTACCTGTTTTAGTTTTCAGTTAGACAGAAAGGAATCGGTGATGAGTGATTGTGGTGGAAGAGTATTTCGGGAATTTGAGTGCGAAAAATGTATGCATGATTGAACTTTATGGTCGGTGTAAAAGAGAGGTTGAGAAAGGGAGTGTCCGAGAGGAGAGGGAAAGAGTTAGAGAGGGAGAGCAGAGAGAGGGTCCGTAGGTGACTACGTGAACTAACATGTGTTAAGAATGATTAAAAAAGATCAGGAATAAAGATAGGGATAAGAGACAGTCAAACACAGGCAGACACACAAAAAGACGAAGGAGAGAAACAGGGAAAAGAAGAGGGAGAGAGAGAGAGAGCAAGAGAAAGAGAGAAAGGGAGAGAGAGAGAGAGCAAGAGAGAGAGCAAGAGAGAGAGAGAGAGAGAGAGAGAGAGAGAGAGAGAGAACATCCTACCCAAATGTCCCCTTCGGTAACGACATAATCGTGTCTTTAAAAAGCTTAGCGAGCCCCATATCTGCCAACTTGCAGTGATTATTTTCATCCAAAAGCACATTCGCGGGCTTCAAATCCCGATGCAAAATACCGTTTCTATGTAAATAAAGCAATGCGGCCGACATTTCTGCACAAATCCTCAGTCTATCGGCCCACGGCAAAGGCCCTCCTTTACCCTTAAGACGCTCGTCCAAACTGCCACCTGGCAGAAACTCGGAAACAATACACATCACATCGGGATTACAGCCCATGAGAAGCACCACATGAGGATGTCGAATCCGTTGCAGGATACTGACTTCGAATTCGAATTCTCGAGCGTTTCCTCCTGGATGGAGACGTTTGACTGCAACCGGAGTTCCATATAGCATTCCTCGAAAAACGGATCCAAAACCTCCTTTCCCGAGCAGATTCGCCTGCGAAAAATTATTTGTCGCGAGAGAGACGTCCTCCAAACTAAATAGGGTTTCTTCGGATTTGCCGCTTTCGGTACTCGTACTTGTAGGATAACTGCAAATTTTAAAGAGACCACAAATATCGACAAAGTCGAGGTTATCCACAGTATTTATGGTTGATTTAAGGTTGATTGGGCACTACTCATGCTATTGGTTTTGCAAAAGCTGATAAGGAGAGGGAGAGGGAGAGGGAGAGGGAGAGGGAGAGGGAGATAGAGAGAGAGTCCACCTTGGAGTTGTGAGTTGACGGAAAGAATCTGAGGAGGGAGAGGGAGGTAGGAGCTCCAAAGCGCCAAGAGCCTCCATTAAATTTTCTTTTGCCTCTATTCTGTTAACAACCATGCCTTCACGCTCAGTGAGTGAGGAAAATGGGAGAGTGAGGAAAAATGGGGATGGATAGGAGAAGAGAATAAAGAGGAAAGGGGAAGTCCATAAGAATGCCTGTTCAATTTAGAAGCTTTTTACATCACGGTAACTGGAAAATGGAACCTTGAAATTGCTCCTTTTCTCCCACTCTCCCACCTCTTTCTCTCTCCCTCTCACTGAACTATTTTTCCTAAGATGTTTCTGAGTATTGATAATCGATTCAACACCGTAGTTTGTCTTTCATTTATTTCTCAATTAAAAAGCTAATGTGACCAATTCTTACATTTAAACAGCGAGCACGTTCTTTTTTCAGCTTCTTCACATCCTAGCCATCTCCTTGCACCAGTATAAATCTCGACTTGTAAAATTTTATTTTGGTTAAAACAGCCTTCTAAAAAACTTCCTATGTAATAACTTATCCTCGCATAGAACCACTCAACCTCAGAGAGATCCACAACTTTTCCTGACAAATCTAGTCACTAAAGATTTTTTTCAACAATCTAACCTTATTGAAAGGTAATCTTCGTGCCTAGAACACATAATTTTCGACGTTGTGAACAATTAGTCATTATCTGAACAAGAAACTGGAACATAGAATGCACTAAAAAACACTAAACGACACCTTTCTCCAACAACCGAAAATTTCTTCAGTTGTAAAAAGTGGACGTTGTACCTTAATTGTTCTGGAACATTCTTTGTGAGTTCATCAAACTTAAACAACGCTCCCTCCTTCACTTGTTCAAAAAGCTTCTCTAACTCCTCTGTCTCTCCCTTATGGTTCCACTGCAAATTTGAGGCTTCACTTTTTACTGCCGACAAACAATCGTCCACTGCCTTTTCCGCAACCTGTTTCTCCCTTCAGCATCAGAAAAAAATACAAAAATACAAGAAAACCCTAAAAGAAAAAGAAAAGTACTTTGCATCGAAACGCTTATGCCGAAAATTCCGTCAAGTTTCCTGTCTCGCTCTCTGTGAAAAAAAATTACTTAAGAAACAATCTTTTTTTCAAACTAATTTTAGTTGTGCAGTGCTTTTGTCTGTGAACTTATCCATAGTAGCTTTCCTGCTAATCATCTGCTTAGGTTTGATGGGATTATCAGGCAGCTGCAAAATCCGCAAGCATAAAAAATAACATAAGCTTTAAAACCCTGATTGCAGAAAGAATGCGTCAGCTTCCAGCAACTCCCCTGTTACCATAGTTTTTATTTTAAGCTTCTTGTCAACTGAAAACAATTACAGTCAAGGCGAGTTCATCGAATTAATATTGACATTGAACAAAAGATTAGAATCTCATCAAATAAATGTCATTTAGTTCGGAACCTGAAATATTTCCATCTTTCTGTTTAGTATTTAATGATAAGTGTTACTATTTTCATTTTCTCTTCTACACAAATATAAAATATTGTTAACTTGACAAACATTAAGGCCAAAGAGTCTTCAACTTTCAATTTTGACTGTAAAATGACATGAGTAACTTCAAAGTATTCCCAAAGATATCTCAAAGTTCCTTGTTTTCCATGAACAATTATGTTTGATAACAAAAGTTCAAAAGTTTACAATTTTGATTGCAGAGGAATTATCCGCATTCTGGTATAATTTTATAAGGGATGCTGTTTTTGTTAAAAATACACAAACATTATGCATAGCATATTATTTTGAAGTGTCATAAAAGTACATTGAGGGCACATTTTGGGAACATATTATTTTGAAGTGTGTGAAAAATAAAGTTTTCATAATTTTGGGATAAAGTGTGAGAGTGAGACAACATTTATAGGTAAAATCTTCACTACCCTATGAGTGATCAGTCTTGTAACAAGAACTGACAACCTATCGAAATCAAGTAGTCAATTCAGTTAACACTTATAGACGGTGAATTGTATTATAAAGGGCGTGCCATCTTAAATCTTAGAAGTTATTCTAATTTAATGTGGATACATTTTTGGAATAGGGGCGACGGTATCACATCTTAGTTTGCTTTGTTGTCTTCGGACAACGCTTTCACAAGGCTCCAATTAAACTTTTCATAAATAAAATGCAAAAAAGGGTGTGTAATGTTATATCTTTAAAGTGCGACAGCATAACAGAAGCATTAGTTATTGCATTGAGACGATCAAATTTGTCGTTTTTATCCGTTTAGTATTTTACTCAAATTTAAGTAACAGGATGTGAACATTTAAAAGACACGCAGTTTTTGGTGTTCTGCAAAACTTAGGTGTAACAAAGTGTGAAAAAAGGTCGTCTTTTTTTGTTATCCTTGTTCATACATATCTTAGTTCTTGTTATATAGACGCCACTTTAAACTTTGTAAAGTTATGGAGAAAAGGTTAAACTCTCTAACCAACTGACAAGGCAAACTACAATGCATTCACTACAAGACAAAAATGGAGCAAGCATAAAAATGGTGCAACTTTAAAAGGAAGCCATGGATCCTCACCGGCTTGTACAAAGCCATCTTGACCATCTCGTAAGGGCAAATGACGAGGTGCTCGACTACTTTGGCTCGTCCCCCTCTGAAAACACAGCCAAACTGAGCATGCGGACATGGATCATCTCCGGCCGGACAAATAGAATTGTGCTCCTCTCTCTGCGCCCGGGAGATCTCCTGGCCACACCTGCTGCCACGTGGCACATTCTCAGTGACTGCATGCACTCCACAGTGACACTTTGAAGCCGCCTTCCGACCCTCCTTCCACTCTCCACAACTTTCCGCACTTTGTTTTTCCTCCCTTCATGCCTCTCCCTTTTCTCCCTCTTTCCCACCCGCTCCCTTATCTCTCTCCCACTCCTCCTCCAACCACTTCCCTCCGTTCCTCTTCCCTCTCATCACATTCCTCTCCTCTGCTTCCTCAAACCTACTTCAACCTCTCCCTCTCCTCTTCCTCTCTCTCTCCCTCTCCCTCCTGCCTCCTATCCACTCACTGGCAGATCTCTGGGCGGTATTCACACTGCTGGCAGTGCAAGTCGTATGCCGCCCTCTCCACTGCCAGCTGGCAGCCTGCCAGCTGGTACGGACACGCCAGCAAGGCGTAGCGGCAGGTCTGCAAGAGGTGCCGCGTGTCAGCCAGACAGCCAGCCAGAAAACTGGCCAGGTTATTGACAAGGAAATGAACCCTGTCACGCTTACCATCAGCATTTTGCTTACTGTCAATCGCTTTTGTGACCATGTTTACAATTGCGTAGAAAACGTTTTGGTATAGTTTTCCCAGGTCAGGAGAGTTCCAGACTGATTGTGTTTGGAATCAGAAGGCGAGCCGACAGAGATCCATAACAAATATGATATATTTAATATGATTTAATATGTAATAATATGTAATAATATGTTTATGAATTATAAGGAGAGAGAGAGGAGGGGGGACCAGGGGAGGGAGAGGGAGAGGGGAAAGAGAGGGAGAGAGAGGCAAAATTCTTCTTTTTCTGTAATAGAAGTCAATTTTGCAAACTTCCAGTTTGCAAGAGTTTTGTAATTCATATTGTTTCTAAACAAGAACAACACCTAATATGTGAAATTAAGATCAGGATTTGTACTGGAAAAACTAATCTAAAAGCATTATCCTTTTTTGGTTGTCAACAATTTCTTCGATTGGCTGTTGGAGTTCCCTTGGAGTTTGATAGCACTTCCGAACTTAAAACAGTCTATTAGATTTTCAAAGTTTAAGATTCTATGGTGGTTGCCAAGTCTTGAAAATATTTGTCCATTTCTTTCCACACTAATATCGTTACCAAAACCGCTATTTTACATGTGCCAATCCATTAAATTCCATACAGTCTCTTTCACTCTAGACTAAAACCATCAAATTCGGAGAATTCCTCGCTTATATTCAAAACATCGATTCAATTCGGATTGGCTTTCCACTTGATTTAATCTACTCTAAACTACTGCCAATCAAAAAACAACCTACCTAACCAAAACAGCCACCCGCTCCACATCTCCACATCCACACTATAATTCGTGCCTCATAGGGTTTGCTTTTAGAACATTTGCCTTTCAGAATTTGGACATTTCTACCAGAATTTGCTCTTCAAGAATCTGATTAAATTTGCTTTTTCATACTTTTCTTTTTTCATTCAGAGCTTGGTTTTTTCTAAGTTTTTAACCCACCTGCAAGTGCAGTGGTTTAAACATCTAGAGCTTGCTCTTTCTGAATTTGCCCTATTTGAACTTGATCATTTACGGTTTGGTTTTTCAGCCCTCCGATCTTTTACGCATTCATCTTTCAAAGTTTCCTCTTTTTAGTCCTCCAGGTTTTACTCTTCCAGGATTCCCTCTCCCAGACTTTCCTCTCCCAGACTTTCCTCCCCCAGCCTTCCCCTCTCCCACGCTTTCCTCTCCCAGCCTTTCCTCTCCCATACTTCACTCCTCCAAGTCCTACTCCTCCAACCTTTCTCTCCCCGCCTTCAAACTCCTACGTTTCACTCTTCCCTCCCGGCACTGCTGAGTCATTTTAGGGTTAGGGTTTCCACTCGCCTGCAGGTGCGCCGGGTAGTCCTGGAAGGCCACGAGAGCCGGGCAGCCCCGCAGGGCGGCGGGTGTAAAGCGAGAAACGGAGAGGTCAAAAGAGAGGGAGTTCTCGCAGCGGACTCGGGTGCCGCCAAGGAGCTTGCGGGCCATGCGGCAAGGGGGCATGGGGCCAGACTGGAGGGAGAGGGAGGGAAGGGGATGGAGGGAAAGGGAGGGAGGGGAGGGGAAGAAAAGAGGGAAAAAAGTGGGAAGAGGGAAAAGAGAAAAAGAAAAGCAAGAAGGGGAGAAAGGGAAGAGGGAAAAGAGAAAATGCAGAGAGGACAGGAGAGGTGAGTTACAAAGGGTGACGGAGAGAAAGGGAAGAGACAGTGGAAAGGACAAAATGGGAGAGAGAGGGAGAGGCGGGAAGGAGGAATTTGAGGGGTAAGACAGAAGATCGATGTGGAGAAAAAACGTGTGAGAGGGAGAGAGAGAGAGAGAGAAGAGAAGAAAGCGAAAGAGGAGAGAGAAGGAGAGGGAGGGTGAGAGTGAAAGAAAGAAGAGAATGAGAGAGAGGTGCCAGAAAGAGAGAAAAAGAGAGAGAGAAGAGAAAGAGAGAGGGGAGAGAGGAAAGAGAGAGAGAGACAGGCACCTCCAGTGGTTCAAAACATTGTGGACAGGTGGCGTCCTCTGCTGCACTCGCCTCCACCAGACACTCCCTGCACCCCCGCAGCCAGCTGTCAGAGGAACCCACCCTGTGATACGTGTCACATGTACTCTGCCACGTGACATGTCACGTGACACGTGTCGCACTGATCTTGCCCACGTGGCATGCTGAGGAGGGCCCGGGAGAGGGCTTACTGACAAAAGGTGTCGCCACAGACAGCTGTCACAGCGTTGTCGAGGACCTGGAGAACCAAACGCATCAGATTTGAATCAGGGATAACTCTCTCTCTCCCCCTCTCTCTCCCTCTCTCTCCCTCTCTCCCCTTCTCGCTCTCTCTCTCTCCCCCTCCCTCCCTCTCCCTCCCTCTCCATCCCTCTCCCTCCCTCTCCCTCTCTCTCCCTCTCCCTTCCTCTCCCTCCCTCGCCCTCCCTCTCTCTCCCTCCCTCTCCCTCCCTCTCTCCCTCCCTCTCCCTTCCTCTCTCCCTCCCTCTCTCCCTCCCTCTCCCCCTCCCTCTCTCCCTCCCTCTCTCCCTTCCTCCCTCCTCCCTCCCTCTCCCCTCCCTCTCCTCTCATTTCCTCTCCCTCCCCTCTCTCTCTCCCTCTCTGTCCCTCCCTCTCCCTCTCTCTGTCCCTCCCTCTCCCTCTCTGTCCCTCCCTTTCCCTCTCTCCCTCCCTTTCCCTTTCGCTCCCTCTCCCTCCCTTTCCCTTTCGCTCCCTCTCCCTCCCCTTCCCTTTCTCTCCCTCTCCATCCCTTCTCTCTCCCAGTCTCCCCCTCCCTCTCTCCCTCCCTCACTCCCTCTCACTCACTCCCTCTCCCTCCCTCTCTCCCACTCTCTTCCTCTCTCTCCCTCTCCCTCCTCTCTTCCACTCTCTTCCTCTCCCTCCCTCTCCCTCTCTCCCCTCTCCCCCTCTCCGTTCCTCTTCCTCTCCCTCTGCCTCTCTCCCTCTGCCTCCCTCCCTCTGCCCCTCCCTCTCGTTCTCTCCCTCCCCCTCCCTCTCCCCCTTCCGCTCCCTGCTTTGTTTATCTCGACCTCTTTTTTTATTTTGGAAACCTATTTCTGTACACTATTCGGCCAATCAGAGCTTTTCAATTTCCCGAAAAACTAGAATTGAAGTTGTTTTAAGGCGAAATGATAAATTGACTAACAACGAAATTCCACGGCCACTCCTTTTCATTTGTCAAAAAGTTTCCGTTTCGTTTCTTTTTTCGTTCTTTCCTTCCTTTCTTTTTTTATTTCGTTTTTCTGTCATTGATTTTTTCTTTTTTTTTCCTTTCTATCTCTCTTTCCCTCTTCCTATTTTCCATTTTCTATATTTTCTTATTTTCCTTTTCTTTCTTAACTCTTTCTTTTCTTATTTTTTTATTTTCCTTGTTGTTTCTTTTCTTATTTTCCTATTTTCTTTTTTCTTTTTTTCTTATCTCTTCCCTTCCCTTCCCCCCCACCTCTCTGCAGAGTGGATTTTCCTATTTTCTTTTTTCTTATTTTCTTCTCTCTTCCCTTCCCTCCCTCCCCACCTCTCTGCAGAGTGGATTTTCCTATTTTCTTTTTTCTTATTTTCTTCTCTCTTCCCTTCCCTCCCCCCCCCACCTCTCTGCATAGTAAATTTTCCTATTTTCTTTTTTCTTTTTTTCTCTTCCCTTCCCTTCCCTCCCCCCCCACCTCTCTGCATAGTGGGCATCTGAGCTCCTCCGAAATGGGCGCCACCGCGATCTCCTCCAGCTTCGGTCTCCGCGGTATAATACTGCAGCAAAAAATAATATATATAAATAATCATAAAAAATAAAGAAAAAGAAGAAAAAAATGTAAAGAAGAAAAATTGAAGGGATGGGGAAAATACCCAAAATCTCAAATACCCTTTTTCCAAAGATGCCAGAAAATAAAGAATAATAATAGTAATAGTAAACAACAATAACAAATAGCAACAGTAATGAATAACTACAAAAATAATCATAAAATCCTAATAATCATAATAATAATAATGATAATAACAATAAAATAATAATAATCATAAAATGATGATAGATAATAATAACAATAAATAATAATAACATAATAATCATAGTATTAAAAAGAAATGGGTGAATGGGTGAGATTGGACACCTGATTTAAGGTGAAATAATTTTGGGTCAAAAAAAATATTTTATGTACAAAAGAGTATTTTTTAGGAAAAAAAAAAAGGATAACAGCGCTGGTTAATTATTGAACCAGAAAATTGGGCAGTATTTTAGATACATATTGCAGGTATTGATAAAAGAAAAACAATCGCCAAACGAAAAGGACAAAAAAAAAAAAAGTTGCAAATTTCTAGAATATATTTCTAAGTCTAAAAGTGTTTTATTTTTAGGTTTTCTAAACTGATCTGGAATCTCCACTAGAAAAAAATGGATCGGAAACAAAAATCATTCCGAAGAATATAAATATAAAAACAACAAAAAAAGCATAAAAACATAAAAAATTGACAAATCTTGGAAAATAATATATATATGTATGGAAAACGTCCCTAGAATTTTTTTTTTCGTGTACTAGTCCAAAAAGAAATTAATTACAAATTTCGAACCAAATTTGTTGAATTAATCACAAACAAAAATTTAAAAAAGGAGATTTAAAACGTAAAAATGCACTAAAAAAAAAAAATTGCACCCCTATTCGAACCTCCTTCCCTAATTCTAGACCCCCCATTCCCCTACATTATTATACCATCCGTACAGCGTCACCAAAATCCGTACAATTCCACTAAATATTCGTAGAATTCCACCACATGTCCGTACAGTCCTCCCTGTACGGTCTCATGCACCAAAAAATTTCGAACCAAGGAGTGCACAAAAAAAAAACGAAATTGACCTGTCTTTGGAAACTTCCTGGCAAGTGCACTCGCTGTCCTCGCCCCCGCTGTGACACCTCAGGAAGATGGAGGCCATGAATACGCCCAAAATAGAGTACTAGGGGAGGGAGAGAGAGAGAGAGAGGGGGAAGGGGGGGAGGAAAGAGGATCGAGAAAAGAACATAAAGTTGAAAAACGAAAGAGAAAAAGTAAAGAAAAGGAGACCAAAGAAAAAAAAATGGCGGCAAATTTTGGTTGAATTTTGACTGACTTTCACGGTCGCCTGCTACATTGGTCGTAGGACTGTTTTTATTGGCCACTGTCGGTTCATTTATGGTCTTTTTGTCTTTTTCGCTGGCGTACGCAATTTTTTCGAGCAAGTATTCCGTCTTCCGGCGGAGTACGATTACCATTATTAGTGTTAGTATTTTATTTCGCCACTTAAAACATACTTTTATTCCGTGCACACTTTTCAAATTTTTGAATCTGACGGTTGATACGGAAAGTTATGATTCTCACCTTCCGATTGGCGGCATCCAACTGAAAGCTTGACAGGTGTGCACGCAAGAAACATGTTTTACGTCGCGGAAAACACACTAACAAGGCAACAACAATGCGCGGTGTTTCCTACAGCGGATTTTGTGGAAGTCGGTTTTAGCGAAAGAAGATTCGGTGGGATTCGAAGTTGCGACGGTATTATTGCGAGCAGTAGAGAATACGATTGGTCACGTATTTCATGTGCCAGGTGGCGCGCATGTAGCAAATGGGAAAATATCGTACAAGTCGGCGGCATCGGTTCGACATAGCTGTTTGCCGCGACGACGATGGCATTTAATGCAGAAAATGTACGAATACAATAAGCCTGATCGTCGAATATTACACAAGTAGGACACGTGCGAACGCTACTGTAACGGATCGCGGAGCTTCATCGATAGGAAATAAAAACCGAGCTAAGTGCAGTTTAGCCGGAATGGTGTCTTGTCGACGCTTTGACTGAAGAGCGTATCTTGGGAAAAGATGAAGGGTACAATATTGTACTGTATTGTACTGTACTGTACTGTACTGTACTTTCCCATGTTGAAAACTTGAAAATTTTATATTCACGCTTGCCGTACATCTCAATCGAAAAGACACTGCTCAGATCGTACAGTGGTAGCCCATGGGTGAAAACTGGAAGGACGTTACATTACTGTTTCAACCCCCCGCACAACTGCGTTACGTTTTCTTTAAACTATCGCAGGCCAATTAGAATTAGTATCTACAGGATTGGCCTATTATTTTTGAATTTTCTGAATTGAGCAGGCCGTTTTTTGTGTGTAATAATGGCAATGCAGAAAATGAATCCAAGTGGTTGAAAAGTTTGTTTGGGAAGGAAAAGTGCTCGCTTGTCTGTTAACTTTTTGGGCAACTGGAAGGCTCTTTTTTACACAATGGAGTTTTCTCCTGATCCCGCTGAAGATCCTGTCCTTTTTATTTGATCGAATCGTCTACAATCTTTAGGATGTCGGTGACGAGTACGTGGCGACGAGGTAGGTCCGCAAAAATGTTGGCGTCAAAATAACTCATGAGCCCGATTCTGATTTTTTGCACTGTTCGTAATTGTAAACCGATCGCCTTCAACATGTGAGGTCATCCTAAAATCCTTTACTAGATTAATACACGTGGCAGAAATATACAGCTAAGATTTTATGCAATCCAAGTAATGATGACACGTAAACGACGGTGCCTTGGACAAGTAATTTAGCGTGGCGTGGACGAACGTGGACTGTCCTTTTAACTCCTGGAAGGTGGAGACACGTGGAAGCGTTGGCGTTTTGGACAAGAATGTGAAGCGCGTGCTTTTAATGAACTGGCCGGATAGTGGCGCAGCGTGGTCAACCTATTTCTTTGACCAATGATACTGCGAGATTTCGCCGTCAGCTAGACGACCAAAGTACCAAACTGAGCATGTGCAGCTAACTTCAGGAACTACAACAGTAACCGACTCGTGTCGGCTGGTCGGTCCCATGGATAAAGTACGGTAAGAGTACGGTAAGTGTTTAAACGTTCGGTGGTGCGTTTGAACGCTCAGCGAGCTAAGGACAGAGGCACACTACAATCCAACCGCTATTTCGCGTCGCATAGCTTATCTTTTCCAACGATTTAAACCGTTTTACTAGGCGATCAATTCAAAAGGGAAACACTTTCGCATGAGCGATTGTTACTTGGCGCAAGTAAGTACAAAACGTACGTAATGCGTTAAAAGTTTGGTACGGATTGACGGCAAACAGAATCAATGACTTTGATTTCTCAAAGTCAACTCGTTTTCCTCACGGCCGGTCAACATTCTTTGGCGGGCTACATATTCCTCGCAGGCTTCGCCAAATTTTGTAGGCCAAATCGGACAAACCAGTGTAACTGATGCGTAGGAAGAAAATGTCCGCCGCCAAATGAACACGGAAGTGTCAAAAAAGTACAATCCACACAAGTTCCAGTTTCCAATTAGGTACCAGAATTCCAGATCAACGGCCTCAATCTCTGCCATCCATTGGAATACGTTTAAACGGCCCAAATTATATTTTTTAACCCACCGTCGAAGTTGTCACCAGTCGTGGCCTGTCTTTGTTTCGTGTTACGTTTATCTCACATCTGCCAATAGGCCTCTCCCACGTCTCGACTTCAAACGGATCGGATAAATCAATTTTTTTGTCACACTGCTCGCACTAAATCTGTTGTTTCATTTCAGTGCGCTCCTTATTTCGGTTACTCCCTTATTTTTAATTTTGTATGCTCCAAGTTGTAGTTCGACCTGGTAAGCCGCTCTTGCGCTGACCACTTCCGTTTCTATGTCACAGTTGAAGTCTCTATACACTGCGCTAAAGAAACTCGTTCTATGCACAATTTTAGTCGCCTTAGTTTCGCGAAAGCTGCTCTCGCGGTCCATTCGTGTGGTTTCTATGCGCCAGCTACGCTGCGTTGCTGATTCCACCAGAAAACGGCCGGCTAGACTCGCGAGAAAATGGTTAGCCGGCCGTGACGGAAGCAGGTTGATTACCAATAAAATCAGCCGTCGAGCCGTACTACGCCCACACGAATTTTAGACATTATTGTACTTGCTGACGTGAACCCTAGCTCAGTAAAGTGATGCTCTCGGCCCTCGAGGGCCGAGTTTATTGGGCGACGTGTCACTACAAGCTATAGTGCTGCCGTACAATGGAACAAGGTACTAAACGAGCTGAAAGATTTGAGCACATACTAAATGCAACTATCAAGAGGTCAGTGATGAAGGGTTGACCTAGGAAGAACGGTGCAAACATGTTGGTCTTTATCCGAATGACCAAACTGCATTCAAAGGAATAAAGGGAAGCAAAAATAGTATGATCCTTCAATGAAAATCCCAGTCCCTCTCAAGATACTTCTTGATTCGTTTCCTCTTGTAAACCGTTGTTTTTTCTGTGTAAATTTGATGTGCAGTAGTTTTTTTTAAGCTTTTTTTCTTATGAGTATGGTAAGCTCTAAATTTGTATCTGATAACTATGATTATATCAGATATACTTCGGACAAAAAAAAAAAAACAAATGTACTGTCTTATCTTACTTTCCTAACATACTTTCTAAACTACATCCTTCCATTTTGCCTACATTAGCCGTCATTTTAACTATGTGCTAACAAAATGCTTAAAGATTCAAATGATAAGGCATGTCATTCCATTATTTTGTAATGGGCATGTTACTTTTACATGTCATCTTTTATGTAATCTTGCTTTGTTGCCTCCCATTGCTAACTATTCCATGGATGATAAAGCCTGCAATAAAATAATTCATGGTCGCAACAAACATATGAGCGTCCATAATACAAACAGATTTATTAGTTAGCTTTGTTCCCACCTGCGGAGGCTGATTAGCGTGCCGGAATTTGCGAACATGTACATCACGATATATGCCAAATGTACCGCGTTTGCATTTGTCGTTCCATAATTGTAGGCGTCATTTAGAGAATTCACATCCTGGTGTCTTAAATCGGCTACTAGAGGTCATAGGAAGTCTGGAGACATTTTTTAACCACTAGTAAATCAATGCCCGTTACACGGGCATGGACGGGCATGGACGTGTCCTGTCATACAGACGTTTCCGGACAGAAGCGCAGACAGACAACGTGCGGGGCGGACAACCAACGCCTGTTTAAAGGTTTTCAGACAGACGGTCAAAGGTCTACAATTTGTATAAAGATGGAATGTTAATGATGTAGGTGAAAGGTCAGTCAATGGATGTTGCTAACTGGCCCGAAAGGCATCGCATCCTGTGCGAGAGATGTCACACAAACGCATGTTTGCTAAAATGGGGAAAAAACAGGTTTCATCACCCAACCATGCTACAGGACAACCATAGTCGGAATGACACTATCGCCACAGATCGAAAGTATGGGTATTAACATGGTCCTGGCATACTGATGGGTTCTCAAGTCAGCACAATCAGAATACCGGAACCAGTGGAAGCTACTTCATGTCCACCGCTATTCATTCATTCTCATATTGTTCTTAACATAACTTTTATTTTAACAATTGCAGTAATTGATTGACAACTGTACTCGAAGGGTTGAACGTATTTTCATGTCCTCTACAAAGGAAGAGTATTGAAAAACCCTGGAATACCACAACATACAACTGTGTATGATGTGTGTGATTCAATCAACGGAAACATTTGCATCTTCAAGAGTATATCCCTCACCAAATCTGTGTGCAAATTGATGAAATACTGCGCAAGTTCTTATGCTGGTAAAGCGTACAACAGTAGATTATAGTACACTACCAATTCCTGTACTGCTTCGTGGGTTCCATGTTAATTCATGAATGAATGAATAAAATGAATTGACAAGACTCATTTTTCCGCGCTAACATTCCCATATATTCTTTCAGCAATTCAAATGGAAACACATTCGTCCACTTGGTGATCTGTTAACGCCCACACATGGACTTTTGACAGAAATTAATGAAAAACTCCAAAAAGTTGGTGCTTGAGAGGAAAACAAACATTTGAACCAGTGAACACATGGAAAAGATATGAGGAGATGGACACGCTTAATCCTGTATAACCATGTTTACTAGAGCTACGCCATAGTTCCTCCCCACATCCTCAAATGATGGGAGTTTCACGTTTCCTCAAAACCTGATTTGGAAGAAGGAAGATCACATTTTTGAAGCATAGGGCTATTCAGGTTCACCCCAAGAAGTTGCCTAACTAGCTTCACGATTCGAGATCAGGTAAAAATAAGCATAATAACTAGTGTTCCAAAAACACAATACAGGCTTTACACAAGTCAAAAGCTTGCAGAAGACCGTCCTCACCAAGAGTCAGGGAACCAAAGAACCAGGGTCATTGGTCCAAACTGTGATATTACTCCGAGAAGGCCGATAAAGCTTTGATCGTTCAAACCGCTCGCAAATACCTCCAAGATTGAATGGATTTCCCCCTCGAGATCAAACTACAACTTCCGAACCTACATGAGGTATCCAAAGCCGACAAATACTCCAGAATTGTGTCTCATACTCTCGTAAAAACGTGGAAATAACAGCATCGAGGAGAGAACAGAAGCATATATATTTTTCACACCTGAAAAGATAAACTTTATCGAAAGTGTGATACTGACCAAGCAAGGGTGACAAAAAATGCTGCCAGCTCCTACCACGGTACAAAATAAACCTCCACTTTAAACCACAGTGCTCAGTGCTCTTATTTGCAAAATGGATTAAAGTGGATCTCCCTCATCTGTTAAAACACTTCATCGGTAGCCATAGCCTTTATCTACTATACACCGACTGGTTTTTATTGTTTGAAGTGACTAATGAAATTGACATTGACAAGGTCCGGATCTTTCTACAACAATGGTACATTTATCCAAGAAACTACTTTTTTGTTCACATGGGAATGACGGGGATGTCTTGAAAACATGACATAACTGTGAACAAAGGTCTAACGCAAGTACTCAGTTGGGAGGGTGAACCCAGAAAATACTTTCTTGCCAGTGTACAGACCACCCACAACAGGCATGACATTCCAATACAAAGTAAGATTGAACTGTCGCCCCTTCAAATTATTGCCCTGCAAAAGCCACAGAAAGATGTTCAATCATTTTGACCTTAAAAGTAAAAACAGCTCCGAAGATGACAAAGACACCTGAATGTAAGAGAAGACCCCGACAACTCATGATATAAGTCCAAACATCTGCAAGGGTGAATATCGATGGGCAGGCTATGCACCTGGTCTATAAAGTAATATTTGCTTCGGTTGAATGGTAGCCTTAGCTTTGCATCATCCTTGTGTTCAATCACACGATCCCAGAGAGAGACCTGCAATGAACAAAATTTTGAGGAGCTTGCACAGATTGATGAGTGCTTGTCCCGAATTTTATTAATGACAAAAAGAAAAACTGTGACAACCGTAAAACTACACGAAAGGGGCAATTGTTTGTGCACAAGTACTAAGGATAATTGAGAAACTCTTTGGAGCGAAAGAAGTTACTTATATGGTTTTCATATGTCCATGTCTGTCATAACCTTAAAAATTAGCTCAAATAGGATCAACAAATCTCCACAAACATAACAGCCAGACCAGTCCAGCCAGTCAGCCTACTCCAGTTCATAATTTCCACTATAAAAGTCTTCAGCCACTCTACACAACTATGGGCAAAACGTAACACACGCCAGGTCAATGAAGCAGCTGTCTTATCAGTTGCAACATCCTGCTGAAATTAAGCTAGCTTAAAGACTGTTTTGTCGTGGAGAAAACAGAAGGAACTAAAACTGCATGCCTAGGCCAATCTACAAAAAGTCACAGATTGGTTCCATCACCTGATTCAAAGAGTTGTTTGGCGTC
Source organism: Zygnema cylindricum (assembly GCA_037447655.1). NCBI lineage: Eukaryota > Viridiplantae > Streptophyta > Zygnematophyceae > Zygnematales > Zygnemataceae > Zygnema > Zygnema cylindricum. The sequence continues at coordinate 48,641 of JBBHKE010000501.1, read as the reverse complement.
TCATATTCCGCACAAATGAATACGAAAAGCTGCAAAACAAGTAGGACAACAGAGGCTGCCAGCCAGCTTTAGGGAATTCTACCTAGGTGTAAGGACCATAACTTTTGAGACATCGCATGAAGTAATGTGTGAGGCTTGCAAGGGAACTTTGGCATGCCATGTTTTGATCATGCAATGAAAAAGAATAGGAAAGAGACTGAAGCAAATCATTGTGCATTTTTCTTTCGATGTATACTTAATCAGCATACCTGCTTGGTGTTCCAAGTGAAAACTGATGAAAGGTCTGCCGTAACGTCCAGGACTAATCCCACCTGTCCAACACAACCTGCCGTTGGAAAAAGCCATTGCCAGGTGTCTTTGTAGCAGGCTCTTTGCGAGAATTAGGCGCAAGAGACAAAAAATCGAGAGCACACGAAGTCACGCTTCAAGCAGACCCTGTTCAACAAACTTAGCTCTGGTCTGCAGCCTACAAGAACCAAGTACACGAGTTCCATATCCAAACAAGGTCAACTCAAGACTTCTTTGACATATAGATCCACATAAGATCTACCTCTACATATGTGTTAGTTTGACCGATCAAAGACATCCATAAATCACAATGCCAATGCGGGTTTACTTTACTTAAATTTCTATGCATTACAGCTTGCATTACACTGATAAAAAATGGAAAGAAGCCACACAATTTGGCTGCAATAGTGTCAAAATCATCAGATAAGACCAAGAAAGGTTCACTTAACACACCAAGCATTTTCCATGCAACTCCCTGATTCCTATCGTTCTGCACGTATATATGTGAAATTTGAATGTGTAGAAATGAAGAAGACTAAACAATATCTTCGCATTCCTTCAGCGAAAAAGAGAATAGGTAGAGTCCACTACCTCATCATTTCCTGTGTAAGGACCTGCCGGCCACCTGCCAAACCGATCCACTTTCGCCACCTGCACACACAGAAATCACAGCATCGTCACATGTAATGATCACATACACAAAACACAAAAAAAAAGGCACCGACTCATTCCCACCTTCACACATTATCACACCTTTATAAGAGCCGTTGGCGAAGCCTGATGTACATAGTCTGTTGCGGATGCTAGTAAGCATAATACGGCAAGTGCAGTTGCCGCAAGCGTGACAAGAGTGTTGGCACGGAAGAGAAAAGAGTGCATTGTGGCGACTAATGCAACTAAGCCTAAGGAATGCTATTTCTAAATGGAAGCGCCTGCAGTCATAATTTCGTACTGCCTTTGCCGCGATTCTACCACCGTAACGTAACATGCACGCTGCTGAACTGGAAGCTGGTTCGATCTTATTGCTTCACCGTCTGATGTGAGCAGCCATTAAGAATTGAAGACTAAGGCACTACTGTATACGAGTTGCTTGTCGACATTCTCATACCAAAGGCTCCATGGCCGGGGTTTCACCGTCCCACTTAGCAGCTACTGAGGATGAAAATTTAAAAATAGAACAGTTTGAAGAGCAGGTTAAAAAAACTGTGTATATTGACAATTTGTCTCCTGCCGTTTCCGTTGATGTTCTGAAAAGTGCTATATCTCAGTTCGGAGAAATTGTATCTGCCAATCTTTTATTCCACGACCTTGATGTCAAAAGAAAAGTGTCTGCTGCTTTAGTGGAGATGGCAACAAGGGAACAGGCGGAGAATGTATGGAGCTCTCACTTAATATTGTTATGGTTTCCTAAGTTCCATGATTGTACATTCTAACTCTGAAGCGCTACCAATTGCATAGTGTGTAAGTCTCATGTTCTACCTTCCAACTAAGCCATTATAATTTGAAGGATGGGAGAAAGATGATTTTGCCAAAACGAAATATGTAACTGACTTTTGGTATTTTTTGGTCGGTAGTTTCCGGAACTCTATTGAATGATCTGATGTTGCAGTTCCTTGCTGCTTGGGATCGATTTGACCTAAGGTTTTCATTCATGCTTTGAAGTTTTGAAAAAACCTGATGCATTTGCAGTCAAGGATAACCTGATAACAAGCAGTCAAAGATAAGGTTCATGCATGGCAGATTTTGGCTTGACATCGTGTTTCATTTTTTGTGGCATTTTACGGCTTTAAGTGAGCGACAGTCACTATTTCATTGGTTTCCAAAGAGGTGAAGCAAATAAGTATCAGTATGCCCGTGGAAAACATTGCCATCAGATAATGACTGACGTGTACATTCCGTTATGGATATATGGATTATGTCTAACCATTGTATGTCTTCTACCCTGGGAATTGGGACACTGGGAAGGAACTTGTTTACCAATACTGCATTCTCATCCCTTGTTTTCTTGATTTGACTGACCAGGTGGTTGTAGAATTTGAAGAAAAACTTTTTATGCTCGGAGGTTTACCTCGGCCGGTACGAGCCTCTTTTGCCTCAATTGAGCAGTTTCCCGACCGACCAATTAGAAAACGACGGATTACATTCAAGCTTGTGGAACAGGACAGCAAGGAGGGGCGATTGGCCTTTAAGTGGCGAAAGCTGGCTCAAAGACACTTGGCAGAAGTTGCTGCTTTGGAGAAGGTGATTTGATTTTTCTTTTTCTAATGGTGTCCACCTGTTGACTTGTGTTGCTATGGTTTGGTCTAACATGTCAATAATACTAGTTCCAAACAGGTTGAACTTTCATGGAATGCAGTGATGTATTTTTTTTCTTTGTAAGAAATTGTGACATCACTGACGCACATCATATTTTGTGTATCACACGAAGATCCATGGTCTAATGTTGGAGGATGGCTTGAAAACCGGTTTAATGCTCATTTTTCACATTGACAAATCACTGGTGCCACCATTGGCTTTAGTACCAAGCAGTTGGACCAGTCCGGATGTTAAAACTTATAAATTTCAAGCAGATCCTAACTAGCTATGTAACTCTTGCTAGGTTGTCATTCAATAGCCTACGGAAAAACCTTTTCTATGTGCAAAGGCTACTCTATTCCTGGAGCATGCACCTAACACTGCTTCTTAATCATATCAGTTTTTGTATAGACACTTTACCACGTCGTGAAGCTCTACTACACACATGAAAAGAGCGGTGGAGTTGTAGTTTTGCTCTAGGTCCTTGTTTCAGTCCTCTTACTCAAGAACATCTGTGGCAAATTCTTTTTATCCTTTTATAATTTCTTCAATAAATATATGAATATGTCAATTTCTAAGTGATAGGCGCTCGTTTACGTTACTTGTGGTTGGTCTTTGGTGCAGATCCATCACGAAGAACAAGTGACGTTGGGGGCTGCTCAATTGGAGGAGTTTGAAGTGGAGAATGAAAAATGGGCTTCGATTAAAAAGTTTGGACATCATGCCGGTCATAAACGTATTCGTGATTTACATGGAATGGGACGGCCGGAGTATCATTAATCATAATTATCGATAAACGGTATTATGTCTAATTTTGTGCCATTGGTATATATTTGTGAATTGTACAATCCTTCATGATACCTCGACAAACTTTGATGTCAAAAAGCTACATATGGTTATGCACAATCTCCTACGAATGCAAAACACCATATTTTTTTTGCAAGCTCTGCTAATAAAAAATGGAAAGGCCTTCATTTTCTTTATCTCAAGATGAAGGTTATATCCAATGTGTTGCTAGAATCGGCGACAACTTTTTGTGGATGTTTAGTGGGCCTATTTGTCCCATATCACGATTTATTGTAGTGATAACTTGTTTGAACTTTCGATTTTTGTTAAGGAGTGCTTTGCACCGCTTATTGGTTTTCCTGCAACGACCCAACCTAGTTGATTAAAGCAGCCTCTAGTACACCCCACATCGTTATTGGAGTGAAGGAATTATTTACGAGGGGGTTATGCCAATTCGATTAATCCCAATTCTGTTTTGAAAGACGTGGTTGATTTTGAAACGATTAAAACTTTAGCGTTAAGAAAAAGTCAAGCAGTGTTACTAATTATATCATAGGTTCAAGGGCTATGATTTTGGGGTATTGATTTGGTGTTACTAATAATGACAATACATGGTCTAGTGACCAAGGGCTGTGCGCAAAGAGTGGTAAGAAGAATAAGTTCTCAGTCAAAATGTGTGGTTTGATTTTATTTGTTTGAAGGAAAAGTAGGTTGAAGTTAGGTTAAGTAAGTAGGTTAAGGTAGGTTGTTGTCTATTACAAATAAAAATTTACAAGGAAGAACGAAAGTTTGATCGCGTATTAGGCAAGGTTGGTTTAGGTTAAGAAAAAGCCAAAATTTGTGATAAGAATTGCGGCGCTTTACATGCTTTAGAGTAACGTAATATCTACGACAATGATTTTAGGGAGCAATTAAGTATTTGTTTTTTTTTGCATGTTGGATATTCAACTTCTTTAGTTTACATTTTACAAAATGTCATCTGTAGCCTATATAATGCTTCAGAATCTATAATGTTTATAACGTGTAGGACTTCGAAACTTCCCATCGACTATTTAATTGTTTCACCTTGTGCTTCGGACACTGTTTGCGCATTAGAGTAATCCATTTTGGCGTCTCCAGATATGTTCCTTGGCTTGCTTTAGCAGATATGTCCGTTCTCTCCACCTTTATTCGGAAGTCAAATGCGCGTGTCTAATAAGTAATTACTAATCAAATTAAGGCCACCATTTGGTCCGGGCTTCTCGAGGCGTTTTCTTTTGATTCTTCGTGTGCAAGCTTTCTCTTTAGTTGTGGGCATGGTCATAGAGCTCGGTTGTTGGCTACATATATTCCATTGATTCTATGTTTCATGCATGCTCCTCCGTTGTAAAGTGCACGCTTGGCCTCCCTCGTTGGCCTTTACTTATGCCTTTGGTTGGTCGCCTTTTGTCTATGTTTTAGTTTCTTCCGCACTGTTTTTTAATTTTGTTTGCTTTCATCCACATTTAGTTTTTCATCTTCGTCTTTGCCATCGATTTTTCTGGTCCCCGTGTGCTTGATTGGTTTACAAGTTTGTGTTCTCAGTAAAGTCCTACATAGTCTAAAACGAAAAAATGCAACTTTTGATGATAAATTTAGAGACCTAATAACGTCTAGAAAATTTTCGAAACTAATAGCAATGGGCGGGGGGTACTACTATGACCAGTTCTGTTCATTTTGTCTCGTGCAGAGTTGGCCCCAATTGAAGTATATGGCTCAAATCTTCTTTCGAGCATTCTGAATGCCACCAAATAACGGGTCTAGTTGAAATAACATCGCTTACTGTTATTAGTGTTAATGACATTAATTTTATCACTGCTTCTTTTGACCTAGAATCATAAAGCGATGTTGTTAACATCAAGTTATGATTAATGCTAATATGGGAAGTTTTCATTGAATGTTAACCGTTTCGTAAAAAATAGCTCTATGTACGACAAGTTTGTCTTCGTTAAAAAAGTCCACGTGACATCACATTTTTACAGCGTTAAGTATATCGCGTGTAAATTAACTTTTAATACTTCTTAGGCGCCGAAAAGAGCAGGAACATTACTTAATATAAAGCATAAAATAGTGTAAATTAACCGAAAATAGTGTTGAGTTTTAATTTAATTTATGTTGTGCATGTTTTCAAACACCACGACGATCTCATCGGTCAAGCGCCAAAGTAGTTACTTGCACTTTAAATAGTGGTGGTGCTAGCTCAGCGAAATGCAAAATTTAATGCTTTCTTTTTTTGACACAAATACACAATGTGTTTAACATTAAATTACGCTTTTTTTTTTAACGCTAATAACACTAGCTGTGTACTATTCAAATAGTTTAACGAAATTTCTGCCTAATGAACCAAAGAACACCCTAGAAAGCCCTATCCGTGGTTTAAAACAAACCAGAAAAGTACTTCCTTACTATTCCAAAATATATAAAACAATCAGTAAGCACCATTTGTGTACTTTTGTTCATCTGTAGTATAGTTCAAAGTAGACAGTACACCCATAAATATGCCTATTGTACGTAATTTCAATACTACCTTAAGACCCATATTGTATTGGCCGCAAAATGAAATAAAATAGTAACAGGGTTGAGTTGCACATGGTTCGATAGAATTAAACGTCATGTCTAAATTAAAAAAAAAAACGGACAAAAAATCTTTTTCTCTGAGTTTTGAGCGACTTTTTATTTAACCGTCAGATTCGGACGATCTGACGGTCGTTGATAGTAACGATCTGAAGATCACATGAAAAGCCCATAACACAACTTACGACAGGAATATCGTCAGATTCGTCCGCGGGTTTTTTTATTTTCCGGTTTTCCCGCGCACGTCATCCTACGCCGTGTCAGTTCGCTAAAATTCGTTCGGCGGCGTGCGCTGTACTATGAACATACGCCAGATTCGGTACCCTCGTACAGTGTGCAATAACACACATACAGTATGCCTACGTTGCGCGAGTTTTGTGCCAAGCTTTGTGCGCCTACCAAAGGCCTACCATAAAACGCTTACTTTGAACTATGATCTGTAAGCCTTCTATATGGACACTCTTAATTGCTAGGCGGACGCCAACAGGATAACCGTACATAGACTTGCACAGTTTAGAGGACAGTATAATACCCCCACATTGCTTCGGGTACACCTTTTGAGAAAAATTGTATGGAAACTGTGCTTTCCGAGAACATTTCTATCATTGCTTCACAATTTTGAATTTTCAATGGTTCGGTGATTCCAGTACAGTACAAATGTACAATATAGGACAGTTCTGTACAGTACACCGCGAATCGCTATTAGCGTACATGACGCTAATTGGGGGTACCCCTTTTTTTGGGGCAAATTCTCAAATAGAATAAAGTACGCTAAATGTTTTTGCACGTTATTTGAGGTACCCCGCTCAATGCGGTTCATAACTGTAATTTAGTTCCTTTTTAATAGTGTGGTGTACGGACTGCCAGATCTGTACTATTTCGTACATTTTTAATTTTAGAAGTACAGAAAATATAATAATATATATTGCGTAAATATTTTCCGGCATACGCAGATGTCAAAAACGCGACGGCGTACGATTTGAACAGTTTCGTACATTTCATGTTTAGTGTGGACATATTATGCGCTGAAAATTTTACAAAGCAGCTTTACAAATTAGAGCATGATAAATTATATCATGGTGTACCCGAAAAACACAATTTACCGTAAAGTACGCCAATTGTTTCATACGCTATCTATTCATTACGCCAATGCGATTCACGGTGTACTGTATTGTACTCAGCATCCAGATCATCATCTTCCGGCCATAAACTGCGATCATTGAATACGGTTCGTATTGTTTTTCACATGGTCCATTTTGTTCGATAATATTGATAACTTACACCGCCAATCGCTATTAGCGTAGTGTACGCTAATTCCGTCCCGCTTTTTTTTATTTTATTCTCAAATAGCGTAGCTTATTCTATTTTTTCCTTTATGCCATTTAGGGTTATTTCCAAGTACCGTACAATATGAAAGTATGTTTTAGTTTCAATAGTGTGGTGTACGGTCACTGTCTGACCGTACAAAGTCGTACCTTTTAAGTGAAAAATTACAGCTCCTTATGTTTAGTAACTGCGGGCGCATGAGAATATGCGCTCTAAAAATGGGATAAAGTTGGGTTGTCAAATTTCACGTTCGCACATGTTCGTCCAGCAACCAAGTTTCGACAGTGTGAAGTTACGATTTGTGTACGATTTGTCAGATTTTGTAAAGCTACCTATATTAGTGTAAGCATGTTTGCGACCGACATTTTATTTTTCAAAGACCCAAATTAGAATTATTAAACAATTAGAATGCATGTTTTTTTTCAAAATTTTCAAGATCTTAATTAGCGTAAACCACGGTAGTTATAGCGATTGGCGGTGTACTCTATGACTCTATGACTATCTATGTCGAATTGAAGTGAAGTATATACAGCCGAATCTGAGTTCGAAAAGGAGTGGACAGTACGGTAGACGATGACGTTTGGCGCCTAATTTCACAAAACGTTTTGACGGTCGTTAAACGTACGGACAAGATATTATTTCTGCTGATGTAGCCGAACGTTAAATTAAACTCCAGGTTTCGCAGGGTACAATCGCAACTGTCTACGATCAAGGCGGTTAACCGTCAGGTTCCGCGTTTCAAATGTCACGCCAATTATTATGAAGTTTTGAAACGGAACATTCAAAAAATGTACGGTGTACCTCTTCCTGCGCCTCCAGGATTCTGTTCCAAATGTACCCCCTGGCCTCGTCAACCTGATCATAACGCGCAACAAGGCCAACTCTCCTGCAGACGTCGAGAGTAAAAGTCTCACACTTTGTCCGTAGCGCGAAAATCGCAAGGTTCAGAACTTCAGACGAAATCGTTTGCCAAAGGTGCTCTTCGGACATGTGCCGACGACCAGCCTTGGACATACACCAATATTGGAGCGACATCACAAGTATAAAAATATCTAGCATCCACTGCCGTCCGACATTAATCGAGATTCAGGAACCTCACGTTCTTCTCAGGTGGCCAACGAATATGCGACACCCGAATTTGTCCTGTACTCGTGTCTTTGATTCTACGCGTGTCGCTGCCGAATGGTCTCTGCCAGGCCGCGGACAGGAGGACAGCTTACAGCTGTCGCTTACCGGTAGCTTTTCGCTCGGCGTTCGTACGATATTTTAAGTCTCGTTTACGTTTGACCGCACGAGCGACCCTGAACCCTCTGCAAAGCTGTGTACTTTCATTTAACGCCGCCCACTTTAGTTCTCTCCGCCTGTCAGAACTCGCTTTCGGTCCGTTAGACAAAGCTTGAACAACCACCTTCTATTTTATCCCTCTCTCCCCCTCCCTTTTTCCTCTCTCTTCTCTCTCCCTTCTCGGGCTCACCTGCCCCTGTCTTCTGGCCTCTGCATGCCCCTTCCTTCCCTTCCTCCTCCGTCCACTCTGGCCCGTCCTTTAGCATCCCCCGCACGCGTGGGCGTGCCACGTGTCAGGTCGCACGAGAAACTGCACACCTGGCGCTCTTTGGAGAAACCGCACACGTGGCGTCTTGTGCGCATGGTCCACGGGGTTTGTCTGGACTACGGCTAAGGAGCTGAAAGGAGGGGATTTCATCCTCTTTTTATCCTCTGTTCAAATGTGACATCCCTGGCTGCGAGAAGGGAGAGAAGACCGCTTCTCAACTCTCGAGAGTACGACCATTTGTACGGATTTCTGGTTGCACCTGAGCATCAGAATTGTTTGTGAGAGGATTTACATTTTGGCAGTTTCTGAGTTAAGAGTGAGTGGAGTTCTTCTAGAAAAAAGCTGTTTCCGGTTTAGCTGCCACCATGGGAATGGGAAAGCTTGGATTGTTTTCTCTTCTTACTTGGAAACGGCCCTCTAAAGTCATGGATGGGAAAGAGAAAGGACCTGAGTTGAAAGAGACTCCTCCGAGTTTGCCAATATCGCGTGGAAAGTTTTCGAGATCCACAGGCGATATCATTTCTGCCGGCGATTCTCAAAGCGCCGGTTTCTCTCCGTCGGCTGTGAGCTGCATAACGCAATCTTTGCCTTATTGTGATGAGAGGGAGCACGGGGTTCCCGAACATCTGAGTGACCCTGGAGTATATTTTGGAGAAGGAAGAGATATGAAGGGACAAAACGGTCGGGAAGATGAAAGGAGTGTTTCGCAGAAAGAGAATTGTGAAGATGAAATCGAGCCAAATGGAGTACAAGGCGGATCTGATATTGGTGGTGAAGTACATGCCTTTGAATCAGAAGGTTGTGACGTCAGTGAAGGATGTGGAGGAGGAAGTATGGTACATCGACGATCTGCAAGTGATGAAAGTTTGTCGCGTTGTGGACAAGGCACTTATAATGAAGGGGGAATGGGATGCCATCTTAGTGATCCTGGAAATACATTTAGGGTTCTGTCAGAATATGATTTTGGAGATGCTACTAGATCTGCTCCAAGTGAAGGAGATGATGGAGCATGGACTTCCCAGCTGACCACTTTAAGCTCTTTGCCTCAAACATTGGAGGTAGTAAATCAGGAAAGGTCTGTTCAAATTGAACAAGACAGATCCACATCGTCAGACCCACTAGCAGAGGGAGAGGGGAGCAGAGAGAGGGAGGGAGAGGTCAAGGTCGCGAGAGCTACTCCAAGTATATCGCTGAATGCATCTTTGAAGGAAGTTTCAGGAGGGAAGGATTACTCTTCCGAGGTATTGTCTCCTTTGAGTGGAGAGATGGAAGCCGATTGGAAGGCGCCAAGTGCTCGTAGTGCACCAGAAGTCTTGGGCCAAGTGGTCTCCATGGCCGAAAACAAAGACAGAAACTGTGATGAACTTTTAACTGTCGTGGAGGGAATTGATTTGAAAGGAGCAGATGCAAATGAACAGAAAAGGCTTTTGGCGGCTGCTTTATTGTCAGGGAGGCTTTCAGGTGGGAGTATGGCTAGGGTTCGTGAGTGGGTGAGTCGAGTTGCGTTAGAGGGCTCCTTTTCTCCAGATGATATTGAACAGCCTCATTTACTAGAGTTTTCTCAGGAGGAAGAATTGCAGTCATCTCATTCAGTTGTGCCTGTATTCTCACACGGGAAGAAAGCTATGTCCTCTGGACAGCTGGCAGCGTTAGGGGGATTGTCTGTAGGACAGGAAGGCTTTGGCTTTGAGTCATCAGGAGGAGGAGGAGGCAGTGGGGCCTTACTTGATATGGATGTGGAGTATGCGAATCGTTGTGCAAAGACTCTCGATAGATCTGCAGGAGCGGCTAATTTTCCATGTCGTGCTCTGAAGGTTGTGCCTGCCTTGGCATCATTCCACTACTTGAAGAGTCTCTGCCTTTCACACAATTCCATTGGTGAGAGACAGACCTTCGATGTCATCCCTCTGATAGGACTTCATGCAAAATTGGTTGAAATTGAGCATGGTGATTTTTCAGCTTCTGTGGTTGTTGCGATGGTTGTTATGTTCCTGTCTGTACTGCTTTTTATTTTAAGTTGTTATGGCAGGGATTGAGAAAATCAAGTCAGCCTCACAGTTAAGGTTCTTTCCAGTGCACGATGCTTTACTGTTGTTGCATGCGACTTGCGTGTTACTGCAGGATGCTTGTATGGTGCTGCACTCTAATTATGTGTTACTTATGATAATAACGTATTATTTCATCACATATGCATGTTACTGCAGGATAATTACATGTCACCAGTGGGTACTTACATGTTCTGTTCGATACTTGCTACTGCACTATACTTACATCTTAATGTTGTTTACAGGTCGCATACATGCGGGGACACTGCCACGCAGTCTCCACAGTCTTGATCTGTCTCACAACCGCCTTGTCGCCATAGAGGGACTGCGGGATATGACTCGCCTGAGAATCCTAAACCTTGGTCACAACCGTCTGACACGCATTGGACATGGTAAGTGTTCTATATGGGCTTCTGCCTTCTTCGTTTTTGTGATTGTTGTGAGTTTGACAAGATTATGGAGTTATTGTTTGTAGTAGGGAAACTCTCTGCTGTGCTCTCAGCCTCTAAAGGATTGCTATTTTGGGCTTTGAACTCATAATTTGGTGAATGTCATGGTTTTTTCATCTCCTTCTTTGGGTATTGTCTTTTTACACGATTTAACACATCTCCACTGTTGTATGGGCGTTCAGGTCTGGCTAGTTGCACCTCAATTCGTGAGCTTTATCTGGCTGGGAACAAGATAAGTGAAGTTGAGGGTCTCCACCGGTTGCTGAAGCTAGCAGTATTGGACTTGGGCGGCAACAAGCTGACAAGTACAAAAGCTTTGAGTCAACTAGCAGCCAATTATGGGTCCATGCAATCTCTGAACTTGGCAGGAAATCCCATTCATGTAAATCTTGGGGAAGATGCTTTCAAGCGCTTTATCACTGGTATGTTTTCCTTTTCTTCTTGTCTCACAGCCTGTAGAAAAAGAATGTTGTGAGGACTTTAGGGCGGAGATCTGTGAGAAAATCGCGGCTTGGGGTTTTATCTGAGCAAGTTAAGCATGGAAAGCCATTCAAGTTAGCATTTTCTTTACTTGAGAACCGAACTGCATTGAGGTTTTTCCATTTGCTTTCTCACGTTTTTTGTTCCCATCCAGCTGTCTTCTTTCCACTCCGAGGCTCATGTATTTCTCTTTTATCTTTTTCCATGACAGGTTTGCTGCCTCATCTTATATACCTCAACCACAACTCTGTGAAGACCATCTCTGCCAGAGAAGCTGCAGCAGATGGAAGCCGCCTAGGTCTTAGTGGGGCTCAAGTACGGAGTGGACGGTCTTCCACACGAGCTCCAACAGGAAGCAAAAAATCATCCGGGGGACATCACCGCAATCACAGTTCTGGTGGAGCGACAAGTTCTGTCCGAAGCAGTTCTCGTTTGGGAGGTGAGAGGGCTGAGAGGTCACGTCGACGGGGTGTGTCTGGAACCAAGAAAGAGGAGACAACATCTACATCCGTCCGTACATCGAGACGAAGTCCTAGTAGCTGGTCCCTTGCAGGAGCCTCTCAACCAACTTTGCCCGTTAATGTCGAGACTGTTAATGTGGAGAATGTTAACGATGGGGCTCGAACACCGGACCTCAACATGGGAAGAAGCATTATACGCTCAAGGAGTATGAGTAGGCTTCAGGGATGAAGTCCTAGGAATCGGTCTTTTGTCGATGACTTACTTCACAGCTCTGTCTAGTGCATTTTTGAAGAAAGGAAGTTTGTTTTACATGTCCATGTGACTTACAGCAGATAGATGATAAGAAGTTGCCTGACTTTTGCAAAACTGTCATCTTTTTTTGTTTCTTGCCCTCCTGAGACGGTTTTTTGCATAAGAATTAATTTTTTTGCATAAGAATTGATTTCTTTTTTTGTCTGCAAAATATTTTGCTTGCAACTTTGCAGTGGTGTGCTCATAATGTTTTTCCTTCTGAATCGTACTTTCAGGAGCCAATACTGTATGGATAGTATAACATGAACCTTGATGTTATTTGATGTGACTCTGTAGTGTTAACTGAAGTCTATATCATATGAGGTGTGATCCACATGGTGATACATGATTCACAATATGGTTTGAAGGTACACATGTTATGAAGTGAGGGCTTCTACAAACATAGTTATTTCCGGTACTTGAAATGCCAAGGATTTTCTGCAATTTTCAGCTGTTTCCCCCAGAGTTTCAAATTCAGTGATCTTTATGAAGATGCCAAGTGTATCAAGACCCTTTCATAAGACTTTTAGATGATGTTGAGGGGGTTGAACCGCCACAGGAAAAGTGATTGACTAAGACTGCTTGTGCCTCCACGGTTAGTGAAGGCATAGGAACATAAATTTAATAGTATGCTCAGTTCACTGGTCAACCCTTCTGTCTCTGCCGGTGTCCCCTTTGACATGGTTGGATGATACTTATTTCCGCAGAAATGTGGTGTAGAGGGAAGTGGAAATGTAATGTCTCAATGTTATAAGCTAGCCATGTGACAGCTGAAAATGAGTGTGTCACCTCGGGTGATAGTTCAGAATGTAAGAAGGAAAAACTCAGATCGGGAAGAGAAAGCGAGGAATACACATGCGTGCGTTATCTTGGATCAGGAAATGGTGACTTGGAAGAGGAAGCAGGTGTTGGACAATAGGTGAAGAGGTTTAAGAAGTGTGTGCAGGAGGTGATTGGAGTGGAAAAGAGGTGGGAAAAGCATGCGGGGTTGGGGTATTAAGGAGAGGGAAACAGACTGTCAGATTTGCGACGCTAATCATGATGCCACGTACTTCCACGATACCAAAAGTACAAAGAACAATAATGTTGGAAAAAAAAAGTACAAAATTTTCATTTTTTTTGGTTTTTTGTTTGACCGACCGTTACTGACCGTTTTTTTTTTCTTGGTGAGTCAACCGACCGTAACCGCCCGACCCCCAAAATTTGGCAACCGAATCCGTTCCGGATCCGGCGCGGGCGGTCGGTTAACGGCCAGTCACGGTTTCGGTTGACCGTTTGCGACCTCTGGCTTATGTTCGAAGCGTACGTAGCGTATGAATGGCGTATATGGTATGAATCGTATGTGACATTTCAATATGCAAAACTCTCAATACAAAAAAAGTTGCAAGATTCAGTACAGTATTATTCTGCACGAAATGTTTCACGAACAAGACGAGAAGCCAACTTTCATAGTTGTTCAAATCGCGCGATTTTTTCATTTTTTCCGATTTTTACGTATTATTCGTGAATTTTGAAAAAATCGTGAAAAAACGTGATGTACTTTCTGTCCGGTAAACTAAACGGACATTTTACGGAAACTGTACGGTTTTGTACGAGAAATGTACGGACTTTGATGAAAAGATAAGTTGCACTTCGTAGTACTTTCTGTTCGGTAAACTGAACAAGAATTTTACGGAAAATGTACGGAATTGTATCGAAAATGTACGGACTATCACGAATAGAGACGGAAATTGTACGGAAAATGTACAAACTGCGGCACATGTAAAATTCAAATTCTTTTACTTGTATGGAATAGTACGGATTCACAATCACTAACGATTTTTTCAAATTGACCTCTCCGATTTCTACGAGTTAGGGTTTGTCCCCATGTATTTGAAACTTAGCAAACTTACTTTGTTTTTTAGCGCAGATCCGGCGGACCCGGATTTAAAGTGTCCCTATGTGTAACACCGAAATTGTTACTTAAGGGTGTGACGATTGTATATGCTGACAATGCCTGTGACGGCTGTCAACGTCTACAATCTGTGATGACGCACGTTATTTTCAGTAACTGCTTGTGATGTCACGTGACATTTCGTGACATGGTACACCTACCGCCCTCCAGCCTGTGTCGTTTTACGGTTGAAGGAGATGCGCTTTGCCTTTGCGTCTATTGTCGGGTCGACGTGAAATGGTATCGTAACCTTGAGACCCCTGCAAAATATAAATCCAAACTGGATGGAAACGAACAAAACAAAAAAAACTGTGTACTTCTCCCTGTCGTATTAAACAAAACCGGACAAAACATAGTGAATCGTGTACATTTCCACGTCGCTTGAAATCGTTTGATAATTTTCGAAAATTACGGCACGTGCGAATATATGTTCCTATTTGTTTATAGAAAATCCCTAATTTTAAAACACATCGCGCATGTGTTTTAAACATAAGGTTGAAGATGACGTTTTTTTTCGTCGAAGTGGGTCGAAAAACACAAGACGACAACATGTAGTACATCTTAAATTCGATGATGACGCAAAATGTACTTCTCTTTTTCTCTATTTTTTTGTACGGTTGAAACTTACGCGGTACGGCTCTAAGTTTTACAGGAAAACGTCAGAAAAAAACCCTTACTTAAGCACACAGAGACGCACCCTAAACTTCATACTTGAAACAGCTCTATCACATAAATTAGCATTCATTACTCTAATTGTTTTTTTAAAGTTTTTGTACTCTAATTTTTTCATTACTCTAATTAGTAATTACGATTCGCGGTGTACTGTACAGTACAGTACTGTAGAGTTCTATCTATGTCGAATTGAAGTGAAGTTTATACAGCCGAATCTGAGTTCGAAAAGGAGTGGACAGTACGGTAGACGATGACGTTTGGCGCCTAATTTTACAAAACGTTTTGACGGTCGTTAAGCGTACGGACAATATATTATTTCTGCTGAACGTTAAATTTCAGTTTCGCAGGGTACAATCGCAACTGTCTACGTTCAAAGGCGGTTAACCGTCAGTTCCGCGTTTCGAATGTCACGCCAATTATTATGAAGTTTGAAACGGAACATTCAAAATATGTACGGTGTACCTCTTCCTGCGCGTATGTCAAACGTACCCCCTGGCCTCGTCAACCTGGTCACAACGCGCAACAAGGGCAACTCTTCCTGCAGACGGACGAAATCGTTTGCCAAAGGTGCACTTCGGACGACATGTGCCGACGACCAGCCTTGGACATACACCAATATTGGAGCGACATCACAAGTATAAAAATATCTAGCATCCACTGCCGTCCGACAATAATCGAGATTCAGGAACCTCACGTTCTTCTCAGGTGGCCAACGAATATGCGACACCCGAATTTGTCCTGTACTCGTGTCTTTGATTCTACGCGTGTCGCTGCCGAATGGTCTCTGCCAGGCCGCGGACAGGAGGACAGCTTACAGCTGTCGCTTACCGGTAGCTTTTCGCTCGGCGTTCGTACGATATTTTAAGTCTCGTTTACGTTTGACCGCACGAGCGACCCTGAACCCTCTGCAAAGCTGTGTACTGTACTGTACTTTCATTTAACGCCGCCCACTTTAGTTCTCTCCGCCTGTCAGAACTCGCTTTCGGTCCGTTAGACAAAGCTTGAACAACCACCTTCTATTTTATCCCTCTCTCCTCCTCCCTTCTATCTCTTTCCTCTCTCTCCCTTCTCGGGCTCACCTGCCCCTGTCGTCTGGCCTCTGCATGCCCCTTCCTTCCCTTCCTCCTCCGTCCACTCTGGCCCGTCCTTTAGCATCCCCCGCACGCGTGGGCGTGCCACGTGTCAGGTCGCACGAGAAACTGCACACCTGGCGCTCTTTGGAGAAACTGCACACGTGGCGTCTTGTGCGCATGGTCCACGGGGTTTGTCTGGACTACGGCTAAGGACCTGAAAGGAGGGGATTTTATCCTCTTTTTATCCTCTGTTCAAATGTGACATCCCGGGCTGCGAGAAGGGAGAGAAGACCGCTTCTCAACTCTCGAGAGTACAACCATTTGTACGGATTTCTGGCTACACCTAAGCACTTGAATTGTTTGTGAGAGGATTTACGTTTTGGCAGTTTCTGAGTTAAGAGTGAGTGGAGTTCTTCTAGAAAAAAGTTGTTTCCGGTTAAGCTGCCACCATGGGAATGGGCAAGCTTGGATTGTTCTCTCTTCTTACTAGGAAACGGCCCTCTAAAGTCATGGATGGGAAAGAGAAAGGACCTGAGTTGAAAGAGACTCCTTCGAGTTTGCCAATATCGCGTGGAAAGTTTTCGAGATCCACAGGCGATATCATTTCTGCCGGCGATTCTCAAAGCGCCGATTTTTCTCCGTCGGCTGTCAGCTGCATAACGCAATCTTTGCCTTATTGTGATGAGAGGGAGCACGGGGTTCCGGAACATCTCAGTGACCCTGGAGTATATTTTGGAGAAGGAAGAGATATGAAGGGACAAAACGGTCGGGAAGACAAAAGGAGTGATTCACAGAAAGAGAATTGTGAAGATGAAATCGAGCAAAATGGAGTACAAGGCGGATCTGATATCGGTGGTGAAGTACATGCCTTTGAATCAGACGGTTGTGACATCAGTGACGGATGTGGAGGAAGTATGGTACATCGACGATCTGCAAGTGATGAAAGTTTGTCGCGTTGTGGAGAAGGCACTTATAATGAAGGAGGAATGGGATGCCATCTTAGTGATCCTGGAAATACATTTAGGGTTCTGTCAGAATATGATTTTGGAGATGCTGCTAGATCTGCTCCAAGTGAAGGAGATGATGGAGCATGGACTTCCCAGCTGACCACTTTGAGCTCTATGCCTCAAACAATGGAGGTAGTAAATCAGGAAAGGTCTGTTCAAATCGAACAAGACAGATCCACATCTTCAGACCAACTAGCAGAGGGAGATGGGAGCAGAGGGAGGGAGGGAGAGGTCAAGGTCGAGAGAGCTACTCCAAGTATATCGCTGAATGCGTCTTTGAAGGAAGTTTCAGGAGGGAAGGATTATTCCTCTGAGGTATTGTCTCCATTGAGTGGAGAGATGGAAGCCGACTGGAAGGCGCCAAGTGCTCGTAGTGCACCGGAAGTCTTGGGCCAAGTGGTCTCCATGGCCGAAAACAAAGACGGAAATTGTGATGAACTTTTAACTGTCGTGGAAGGAATTGATTTGAAAGGAGCAGATGCAAATGAACAGAAAAGGCTTTTGGCCGCTGCTTTATTGTCAGGGAGGCTTTCAGGTGGGAGTATGGCTAGGGTTCGTGAGTGGGTGAGTCGAGTTGCGTTAGAGGGCTCCTTTTCTCCAGATGATATTGAACAGCCTCATTTACTAGAGTTTTCTCAGGAGGAAGAATTGCAGTCATCTCATTCAGTTGTGCCTGTATTCTCACACGGGAAGAAAGCTATGTCCTCTGGACAGCTGGCAGCGTTAGGGGGACTGTCTGTAGGACATGAAGGCTTTGGCTTTGAGTCATCAGGAGGAGGAGGAGGCAGTGGGGCCTTACTTGATATGGATGTGGAGTATGCAAATCGTTGTGCAAAGACTCTCGATAGATCTGCAGGAGCGGCTAATTTTCCATGTCGTGCTCTGAAGGTTGTGCCTGCCTTGGCATCATTCCACTACTTGAAGAGTCTCTGCCTTTCACACAATTCCATTGGTGAGAGACAGACCTTCGATGTCATCCCCCTTTGTTGCTGAGGGCTTCTGGAATTTCAATTCATGCAAAATTTGTTGAACTTGAGCATGGTGATTTTCAGCTCCTGTTCCAGTGCACGATGCTTTACTGTTGTTGCATGCGACTTGCGTGTTACTGCAGGATGCTTGTATGGTGCTGCACTCTAATTATGTGTTACTTATGATAATAACGTATTATTTCATCACATATGCATGTTACTGCAGGATAATTACATGTCACCAGTGGGTACTTACATGTTCTGTTCGATACTTGCTACTGCACTATACTTACATCTTAATGTTGTTTACAGGTCGCATACATGCGGGGACACTGCCACGCAGTCTCCACAGTCTTGATCTGTCTCACAACCGCCTTGTCGCCATAGAGGGACTGCGGGATATGACTCGCCTGAGAATCCTAAACCTTGGTCACAACCGTCTGACACGGATTGGACATGGTAAGTGTGCTATATGGGCTTCTGTCTTCTTCGTTTTTGTGATTGTTGTGAATTTGACAAGATTATGGAGTTATAGTTTGTAGTAGAGAAACCCTCTGCTGTGCTCTCAGCTTCTAAAGGATTGCTATTTTGGGCTTTGAACTCATAATTTGGTGAATGTCATGGTTTTTTCATCTCCTTCTTTGGGTATTGTCTTTTTACACGATTTAACACATCTCCACTGTTGTATGGGCGTTCAGGTCTGGCTAGTTGCACCTCAATTCGTGAGCTTTATCTGGCTGGGAACAAGATAAGTGAAGTTGAGGGTCTCCACCGGTTGCTGAAGCTAGCAGTATTGGACTTGGGCGGCAACAAGCTGACAAGTACAAAAGCTTTGAGTCAACTAGCAGCCAATTATGGGTCCATGCAATCTCTGAACTTGGCAGGAAATCCCATTCATGTAAATCTTGGGGAAGATGCTTTCAAGCGCTTTATCACTGGTATGTTTTCCTTTTCTTCTTGTCTCACAGCCTGTAGAAAAAGAATGTTGTGAGGACTTTAGGGCGGAGATCTGTGAGAAAATCGCGGCTTGGGGTTATCTGAGCAAGTTAAGCATGGAAAGCCATTCAAGTTAGCATTTTCTTTACTTGAGAACCGAACTGCATTGAGGTTTTTCCATTTGCTTTCTCCTCACGTTTTTTGTTCCCATCCAGCTGTCTTCTTTCCACTCCGAGGCTCATGTATTTCTCTTTTATCTTTTTCCATGACAGGTTTGCTGCCTCATCTTATATACCTCAACCACAACTCTGTGAAGACCATCTCTGCCAGAGAAGCTGCAGCAGATGGAAGCCGCCTAGGTCTTAGTGGGGCTCAAGTACGGAGTGGACGGTCTTCCACACGAGCTCCAACAGGAAGCAAAAAATCATCCGGGGGACATCACCGCAATCACAGTTCTGGTGGAGCGACAAGTTCTGTCCGAAGCAGTTCTCGTTTGGGAGGTGAGAGGGCTGAGAGGTCACGTCGACGGGGTGTGTCTGGAACCAAGAAAGAGGAGACAACATCTACATCCGTCCGCACATCTAGACGAAGTCCTAGTAGCTGGTCCCTTGCAGGAGCCTCTCAACCAACTTTGCCCGTTAATGTCGAGACTGTTAATGTGGAGAATGTTAACGATGGGGCTCGAACACCGGACCTCAACATGGGAAGAAGCATTATACGCTCAAGGAGTATGAGTAGGCTTCAGGGATGAAGTCCTAGGAATCGGTCTTTTGTCGATGACTTACTTCACAGCTCTGTCTAGTGCATTTTTGAAGAAAGGAAGTTTGTTTTACATGTCCATGTGACTTACAGCAGATAGATGATAAGAAGTTGCCTGACTTTTGCAAAACTGTCATCTTTTTTTGTTTCTTGCCCTCCTGAGACGGTTTTTTGCATAAGAATTAATTTTTTTGCATAAGAATTGATTTCTTTTTTTGTCTGCAAAATATTTTGCTTGCAACTTTGCAGTGGTGTGCTCATAATGTTTTTCCTTCTGAATCGTACTTTCAGGAGCCAATACTGTATGGATAGTATAACATGAACCTTGATGTTATTTGATGTGACTCTGTAGTGTTAACTGAAGTCTATATCATATGAGGTGTGATCCACATGGTGATACATGATTCACAATATGGTTTGAAGGTACACATGTTATGAAGTGAGGGCTTCTACAAACATAGTTATTTCCGGTACTTGAAATGCCAAGGATTTTCTGCAATTTTCAGCTGTTTCCCCCAGAGTTCAAATTCAGTGATCTTTATGAAGATGCCAAGTGTATCAAGACCCTTTCATAAGACTTTTAGATGATGTTGAGGGGGTTGAACCGCCACAGGAAAAGTGATTGACTAAGACTGCTTGTGCCTCCACGGTTAGTGAAGGCATAGGAACATAAATTTAATAGTATGCTCAGTTCACTGGTCAACCCTTCTGTCTCTGCCGGTGTCCCCTTTGACATGGTTGGATGATACTTATTTCCGCAGAAATGTGGTGTAGAGGGAAGTGGAAATGTAATGTCTCAATGTTATAAGCTAGCCATGTGACAGCTGAAAATGAGTGTGTCACCTCGGGTGATAGTTCAGAATGTAAGAAGGAAAAACTCAGATCGGGAAGAGAAAGCGAGGAATACACATGCGTGCGTTATCTTGGATCAGGAAATGGTGACTTGGAAGAGGAAGCAGGTGTTGGACAATAGGTGAAGAGGTTTAAGAAGTGTGTGCAGGAGGTGATTGGAGTGGAAAAGAGGTGGGAAAAGCATGCGGGGTTGGGGTATTAAGGAGAGGGAAACAGACTGCATGGTGGAAGGGAAGCAGGAGGATGAAGTCATCGATGCTCAAGGCAGAGGAGAAGGGGTAAGGGAAGATGGAAGACTAGATCTCTGTTCGATTGTCTGCTTTACTTTCAGCCAACCACTCACTGCCTTAGGGTTTTCTCCAGTTAACCTGCAACCTAGCAGCTAGTTGCGGCAGGGATAGAATATACAACAGAAACTCCATCCACTGGAAGATTATTATCTCGTGTCCACTTCTTCCGACCAAATTATGTCACCTCGTAAGAGTTAATGTAAGCTGTCAAATGCATATGAAAGTTGATGACGGACCATGTACTTGCAGCAAAACAGACAATGCAAACACTCCTTCAAACCCATATAACACTAACTGCAAGAATCATGCAAACACTCTGGAAAACATGACTGACATCTGCCGTCTTTAAGACTGCCGCCTGTCGACGAAGCTAATTGAAACATTTCCTTCTGGGCAGCATAAATTTGTTCACCATCCATCCCTCCTCCCCACAGTCACCTGAAATATTCTGACAGAAATAGCACAGCATACTTGGACAAAGCTTGTCAGCTAGTTTTTCCGTCCTAAATGGTACCCAACCAATCCGAGTCGGCAGCTACCATCAACAGAAATGCAATTCAACACAGAAATAGCACTTCTGGTACAAACAATCAGCAACTTATTTCCTCTTTATGCAGGCTTACTGCGTCTGCACCAAATTTGAGTGCCGTCTGAATAAACATTGAATTCCAGTATCATAAACAGACAAGGGACTCAGAAGACTATCAATCATAAGTAACATCCAAAGACAATCGTTTGAGGTCTCTTTTGTCACAACATATTTGTTCAACCACAATTATGGTGCAGTACATTCGAGTCACACTAGGTCATCCCAAATTCTAGTTTCTATTCTGATGTTATATGCACTGACTAAAAACCGAGAACCACCATTGTGCATCTTGTTCCCTTATTTCAGATTATTGTTCTAGCTACACCAAAGAAAGATAAGCTATCAGATTCATTAATTTATGAAATTCGATCTTAAACTTTGTCACGTTGTGGATATGGAAATCATCACAGACCTAATCTCATATTCAAGGTTTCTATGACTCTGATTATCACACTACCCTGGCTACAAAAAACTGATTGATTCCAGACTTAGGTGTGAAAGATTTTTACCACGCCCCTTATTCTCCTCCACTACTCGTCTCTATTCCCTATCGCTGAAAGATTTTTACCACACCCCTTATTCTCCTCCACTGCTCGTCTCTATTCCCTATTTATAATTCCCTCGTTTCGGCCCAGCTACATCGCTTACAAACTTGCATCAGGTGATCACACATTGATCTTTTCGATAATAAAGGAAAAGAATGCCCCATCATAAACGCAAAAATGATGCTCCACGTAGCAAATTCTGCGAGTCATTTATACGATTCAAATCATGCATACGGAATAATTTCCTCTGGTCAGCACAATAATTTCCTCGCCAGAATACAAGCATCATGACTTCCACGTTGTCTTGAAATGGACATGTTGACCTCGCTCAAATTCTTGTCTTCACTTTTCCAATTTTCAGCAATGAAGATGATAGTCTCCATCTTTTTCTGTGTCAGCCCCATCGTAGGCCAACAAAGCGTCCTAAATATTCAAGCCTGCACCAAAACATAATCTCACAACAATTGAGATTGGTTTTGCAACATCATCTTGAGTGCATTGACACCACAATTTGTCGGTGAATCGCTACTCCAGTAAAGAAATTGTTACAAATGACATAGACGATTATCAACCGCAAAAAGAATTGACGCTTTACAGAAGCAAACAGTATTTTTTATGGCGTATTCAGGAGCCAATACAAACCAATACAAAAAAAGTGTTAATAATGCTAGTAGTGATTCACAGTGTAGCTTTCTTCAAATAAAAACAAAAGTAAAGAGCAGAACAGGACCAAATCTTGATTGGGAATGCAAAAATCGTTGTAAATGTCAAAAGAAGGGACTAGAGAGAGCATGGGCATGGCCTAGAGAGAGGGAGAGAGAAAAGAGAGAGAGAGACAGAGAGAAAGAGAGAGAGAGAGAGAGAGAGAGAGAGAGAGAGAGAGAGAGAGAGAGAGAGAGAGAGAGAGAGAGAGAGAGAACTATAAACTATATAGACATCCACAGCTGGTATGATTCATTAGGATTGATGTAATGACCAGTATTCTTCATGAAAACAAATGTTTCCATCAAGCATGCCGGACTCACCGCATGTCTGCAGGATCCAACTGCAGACTGTAATGTTTCAGAAGCTCCAAGACTGCTTCTGGTGTCAAATCCACGAAGTCCTTTCGAGTGGCTGGAAAATTGCTGGGAATGATGCCGAGATCTGAGGGCAGCGGCACAAGAGCGTCCTGGTCATACATGGTTGCAAGGTTTAATAGGCGTGCCTGCTGCTGTGTATCCCTGCACCCCATGTTTCACCACCACCAAACAATTAGCCGCTAATATTTCCTACAGCTTACTCACTTCAAATAAACAATTCAGACTGCATGCCTTGCTCACTAGCTGAAAACCTCATGCATGGCCAATGCAGGAAAATCTACAACATTCAAAAAAAAGGTTCATGAAAAGCTGAGACAGAATGAAAGCATTATAATATTTTAAGCTAGATGATTGAGGCAAGCTTAAAAAAAAAAAATGAAGACATATACAGTTCAGGGCTGAAACGTACTTGTGGCGAATGAGTGCTGCCAGTTGCATGAAGCCAGCATTCAGACCTTCGGAAAGCTTTGACACCGCAGCTCGAAGCTCACTTAGTTCTTGACTGATGGAATTGCTGGATTGTGTCTGCAATTGGTGAGCAGTTGTAACTTGTTGCACTGACTGAGCAACTCCCTGAACAGTGACTTGCAGAGCCTGCATTGATGTCTTGAGTAATGACATGTCAGATTGAGAACGACGAGGCAGATGTCCCCCTCCTTCGTTTTGAACGGCTTCAGAGGTCGGGCGCGATGCAAGCTGATTCTGGAGAGGAGGCTGTGTGGCAGAGGATGTAGTACCAGTCGCGATGGAAGACTGTATAGGTCCAGAGGGTGGTGACGTGAAGTTTCCTTCGCGTCGAGAAGGCAAAGCCGATGCATTCTGTGGGCGAGGAGGGGAACCATGCACAGACTGCTGAACCTGTTGAACTCCCTCGGGCTGCTGAAGTTTCATAAATACTCCAGTTAGTTTGTTCACATTCTTTGCTTGCACTACTGAAGGGTTTGACGCCCCTATTCCTTCATTCGACTGCCCAGTACTCTGTTTTGATGTAGAGGAAAGAGAAGGTGACAGCTGGCGGCGTACAGGTAGCCGAGAATCGTCTGGTGTCGATGTCGCAGGCCGGGCTGTTAGTTGACCCTCTGAAGGTGACGTAGACAACTGCTTTGGCTGTATTCCTGAAGGTGTGCTCCGGAACTTTGGCTTGTTTTCAGACCGGTCAAAAGAGCTTCTTGAAACGAAAGTGTCCATATGTTCGAGAGCGATCGCTCCCCATCGCGCTGGCCCCTCAGATTTCTCCTTTGGACCCTTTGAACTCTGTACATTTTGCAATTCGAAGCTATTGACCCTTGATAGATTACCGCCTGAGGAACTACTGTGACCATTTCCTGTAATATTGGAGTCTATACCAGGAACTTCTGGAGATAAAGTGCCACTCCCAGTCCCACTGGAGCTCCTGTCAAAACCTCCACTGCCAGAACTGCGGAGCTCTTCCCTCTCTACAGCAGCAGGTCTCGAGTGGCTATTGGGGTAATCATACTGTAAGGGGAGTTCATCTGAATTGTAAATACCTCCAGCATTTGCTACATTCTCCTCTTGGCTGGAAATCGCCCATGGAGGAACAGCTGTTGGTAATGGAGGATGCCGAACATTGCTTTGACCATGTAACATCGCTTGCGGAGGCAAACCTTCCGAGAAAAATTTTCCATTTGCAGCTTGCCAGCTGGAGTATTCTTGCTGAAATCGATGATCCCCCGCTGACGAATAGACTTGATGATACTCGGCAGTTGAAGAGTGACTAGAAACTCTGACAGCTGTATCGGGCATGCCTAAAGGCTGTTGAGGATGAAGAGAGTGTTGTTGAACTGAATCTGGCAGATTTCCATGAGTAGAATGATAGGCTTCCGAAGCAGGAGGTCCAGAAGGAGGGTGCCATGTCTTTTCCCAAACAGGAGGCTCCGAAACTTGAATCCCTTCCATTCCACGTTTGTGAAAGTCAGGAATTTGTCCACTCCTAACAGGTCCCACATTTACTACAGAAGGTGCAACATTTCTCGAACTATACTCCTCGTTTGCATTCCAGCCTGCTCCATGATCAATGTACGGAGGATACGCCTGATCAGACCATGGAACTCCTGCAACCCTCCTGTTTGAATCGTCATTGGTTGCTGACGTGTCACCATGCGAAAGTGATGAAGGCAGACCTTGACGATTACCGCTAACATTACTTGTCTCTGAATCCGTACGAGAAGTGGACGAGTTACTACGAGTCAAGTCTGGGCCAACAACAAGTCGACCAATAGCAAGCTTCTCGTTAGTTTTGCCGTTCCTGGAAGACGCTTGCAGCGACGATCCATTTCTTCCCATGGTCTCTCGAGCCAACATACTTGGTGAGACTTATACAGGAGTTAGAACACTGCAGAGGTATTCATGCACAGCTGTAAACAGATAAAACTGAAGAGCAAGGAACCTAAAATAGAGAAATACAAGGACAAATTAAGGCTACAATGGACTGAGTATGCCAGCATTCTTCTGCACAGCACACATTATTTCAAACAGCAATTATACTTCCGTAGTGGAAAACCTGGTGTATTCTCGTGTACTTATATTCACTCTGTTTCCAGCTTGACAGCTTCCTGTTCTCCTTTGGCCCTGCGAGCATTTTATGCTTGAGATAGTTTTACTTCTTGCAGTTTTGCCGCAGCTTCCGTTGACTGGAAATTGTACTATGTGCGAGAGAAACCGACGGTTAAGATTTAGAGCTGACGTTTGATTAGATCGACAGCGTGAATCTCGGTTCCTCCCAGGACGGCCGGAGTGGCGATGGATCCGATCACGTGTGAAAGCAAACGTCATTCGTACGGCTTCTATTTTCAGCTACTGTAGTATTCAACAAGTTCGACACTTGACCGTAGTTTAATCTGGACAAAAGTACACTATTTACGGATTTTCAGTGGAGCAACTTTTGATTTGACGTCTGGTATGCCAAAGTTGCAAACCAGAAAGGGAGGAAGTGCGTTTGGGCCCACCACCAAACAAAATGTTAACTATATAACTCATTATTTTTGTAACCAAACCCATTTCGCCCTAGGGTAAGGGTTTCATTTATTCCATAGGAGCTTAATGGGTGAACCACAATGGGTTCTACAATCGCTAAACCTTGAAGGGGCCAATCTTAACAAAATAAGTAACTTTAATTTATGTTACTGACTTGTATCAACACCTTCAAATATTTCCATCTTGGGTTTCATATTAATATATTCAAACGTCGTACCTACCACTTGCTGGCCCGACGAGATGGCTAAACACCTAAAGTTGTGAGGTCATTTTAAACAACAAATATAAACATTTTACGTTATCACAAGTTCAATTTTATAACATACAAAAACGTTCCCTCTGTTTTTTACGAATACCCGTCTTACAAGTAGCACTCCGTCCGATGTGGGACAAAACCATTTGAGGCTGAAATAAACTGGTTGTTGGCATTTTTAGTTCTTAATTCGTCAATAACTTACCACATTGCCCGCCTCTACAACTCGATCATGGTTAAAATTGAATGTTTTGCCATCATATGATAAATACGGATCAAAGAATAAACATCAAACGAACGGGTTAAGTTAACTTTTTCTTTTTTACTTGGTTTTGGGGTGCGACACTTATAAACCTTATTATTAGAGCTCATACAAATTGGCAATTTGAAGGGGGTGTTTTTTCTAAGCCTACATTCCAATATTTTCAACTTTTATGTTACATGTCAAAGTAGTATAAACCTTTGAGTCCACGAGGCAATATACTATAAACGACGATCATAGATGTTATGTTTAATCGACAAAACGAAAATGTTTAATTTTTAATTTATTAAATTTAATATCGTGAGAATTGCCAGTCAATTTTTATATTTCAAATTTTGCACCATGTGTGTTTAAATATAACGTGTTAAGACGATTAAACAACATTTTATCCGATTTCATGTTTAATTGTTAGATATGAACCGCAACATTTAATGAGAAGAGTCCTAAATTGAAAATTACATCTTATCATTTTGGAATACTGAATTTAAATTACGGTTTATACGCCATTAAAAGAACAGGAAGTGTTGCTATGCTACACTAAAAAAATCGCATTTCTGTCCCCAAATGGTCTATCGCCGCAGATAAAGGGTTATGACAATGTTTCTACTTCGGCATGTAAAAGTCACTCAAAAGTCGAGGAAAATTTTAAACTTATCGTATGAATTTATTTATCATTTGAATCCCAGGCATTTGTGATTTATAAGTTAAAAAAATGTTTGTATCATAAACCAAAGTGTTATAAGCACAATGTACAGAATAGCTCGATATGCCTATTTTACACTAATCATGCTTTATTTTTCACTTGTGGTCCATATGGTCCCAAATACTTATTAATTGTTCATTTGTTTTTTTTTTAATATGCAAACGGATTATACTCTCGAAAGCAAACATAAAAACACCTGAGAGGCAGCCAACATGCGTAATCAGTATAAACGGGTATCTAAAAGCGGGAAAACGAGGCCATATGTTCCTGACGTTTTCGTATTTGGCGTTTAAACCCGTTACTCTGTCGGGTTTTAGTGAGCCGTTTTCATCGTGCTGACTTTCCGAGCACATTGGAGGACCTCGTTTACCACGTGTCGGGTTTCAAATACGGCAGCCGATTACAAACCCGACACATAACTTACCGCTTTGGGTTTTCGCGTGGCGTTTGGTTTTGGCTCACCGACCAGCTTTGTCCGCCTTGGGTCTGTCGCTCTCACATTACACGTTTTAATCGGAAAAAAGGAAAAAATTGCGCGATTTGAACAACTATGGGACAAAACTACAAATTCAATAGCAAAATAACTAAATACAAATACTTGTTCAAGGAAAAATACTTATGAAACATACGAACTTATGGTTCCTTCTCCGAAAGCTTGTCAGGAATGCAACGGACGAGCGCATACGTCATCATCACGCAGTGAAAGTTGACTTAGCGTGCGTCTCCATGTACTTTAAACTCAGAGAAATAATTTTGTTTTTTAACGCAGATTCGGCGGACCCGGATTTCGGGTGTGACAATGCCCGTGACGGCTGTCAGCGTTTACAATTAGTGATGACGCACATTATTTTTTGTAGCTGCTTGTGACGTCGCATGACTTTTCGTGACATTGTAAAGGTACCGCCTTCCCAGCCTGTGCCGTTTCACTGTTGAAGACGATGCATTTTGCCTTTGCGTCACTTCTCCGCTCGACGTGAAATGGCATTGGAATCTTGAGACCCATGGCGAAAAAAAATCCGTACCGGGCGCAAACCGACAAAAAATAACAAATTGTGTACTTTGCCTCGTCATACTTGAACGCAAACGGACAAAATATAACGAATAGTGTACATTTCGCCGTCGATTGACTTCGTTTGAAACTTTTGTAAATTTTTGTACACGTGCTAATACGTGTTCCCATTTGTTTTCGAAAATACTTTGTTTTTAAACACATCGTCCCTGTTTTTAAAATAAAATTTTGAAGATGACGTTTTTTGGCGTGGCCGTGGGTCGAAGAACATTAGACGATAACATGTAGTACATCATAAATTCGACGATGACGCAAAATGTACTTCTCCTTTTTTCAATTTTTTTGTACGGTTGAAACTTAAGCGGTACTGCTCTAAGTTTTACAGGAAAACGACAAAAAAAAGCCCTTACTTTGGCACATGGAGACGCACCATTAATTAAAGCGTAGTTGAAATTGTTTTTGTTGAAATAAATAGTTTTTTTTTGTTATTTTCTAGGTCTTAATATTAGCCGAAAAGGGGAACATGCAGGCAGCTTGTCTTCATCTCTTCTCTCTTACCCCCATACTTGTTGTAGTCATTGAAGGAGAGAGAGAGAGTGATTTAGCCATGGCTACCTCCGCTCCATAGATAGGGTTAGAGAGTGACCTTAAGTCACTCTCTACAAAAAGGTTGAGTCCAACAAGACTCGAACCCCGACCGGTAGAGCTTGGCATAGACGTCCGCTCTAACCAGTCTGTTGTGGATGTTCGCTAGAGTACATAGGGTGTGATTTGTATTTAAAGTATGTTACATCCCATAATCCGATTAACGGAAATGTAAATGTTACATCATAAAATGGGTTAAATTCAGTGCGAACTGGACCCCGCTGGAAACAAATGAATCTGACATTTGTTTCAACGGACGACATTTGTCGGTTTGCATCCAACGGCATACGTCTTTGCCGAGATTCCGGAAAGGTCACTTTGGCGTTTTATGACGTGGCATGACCTGGAGCCAAGTGGAGAGATGACATTTGGTCATGGGAATTCCGAGGAACGTACGGACGAGTGAAAATCCGACACGGGTCAACATTTTAGCCTTGTCGTACATATGTCGTACAGAATGTACACCGACAACAGTACTTTTTGGTACGGTACAATAATCTGATTGGTCCGTACTTCAGAAGATAAAAGTTATTAGAGGGAATCAGGACTTAAAAAATTTTGGTTGGTAGTCACCTCTCCCTTTGAGAGTTTGTACAAATTGGCATTTTTACTGCCTCATAACTTATCGGCTGGCTGGCCGTTTTCAGTGATTCTATTTCCTACGAACTCAGGGGAGTCTAGGCTGCATAGGGGTGCAGTCAAACTGTCATTTTGCCTTCCTGGACAGCAGTGGTTGTGATTTAAAGTGGGTTAGTTAAATACCATTTAGAGGCTTATTGTATTTTGTGGTCCAATGGAGGACACAGAATTGTTGTTTTTTGCCTGTGGCTTTCGACGAGGCTTTCGGTTTCGCGGTAGGAAACTTTCACCTCGCTCGGGTTCATTCCGTCGTTTTACTATTTTAGCAATATATTTTAAAATATGAAGCGTTTAGCGAAACGCACGGTTATAAAGTGTTTTTATCGTACTATTAACTACAAGCTTTGTGGCTGGATCAAAAGTGCGGTTTATGGGAAACTTCCTATAATAAGGAGTACATTTACTGCCATAAATTCTCAATAGATTTTCCGTCAGGTTGCACCACAGTCATTAGCATTAGAGACAAAACACTGAATTTGTGTAAGCGCTAACTTAGATATTAACGTTATTTTGTGTCTAGGCATATCTGTAATTGTACATAAAATTTTACTGAAGGGCGTGCCTTCCATTAGGTCGCGTCAATAAACCACTTTTTATTTGCGTGGCTCATTCTGGTTGGTAACACGTAGGTTAATACTAGATGCTTAAAAAGATGAAAGAATCTTAGAATGCAAAGTCTAAACGCAATATTTGTACGAACGGAGGTAATATCAATACTAGCGGAGGAAATGTCTGCACCACCGAAGGTAATTGATGACTCGTACAGAGGGCATTAAATGTACTACCCAAAATTCCAAAACGTAACGACAAAGAGGCGGGGACAAACTTTGAAGGTGGGAGCGTGACGGGATAATTTATGTCGAATTGGAACCACCCTGGCGGAAGGCACGTGGCCCTTACGACCTGTACGCACATACGCGCGTGCTCATCATGGATTTTTTTTCCCTTTTCCACGCGGCCCATTTTTATTTGTTTTGTCTTTGAGAATTGTCCTCCATGTGCACGGTCTTAACAAACTGTAGGATTAGTGACGTGAAACGGCACGGCCCTCAGGAAAAATCCCCACTTTTTCTCTAATGAAGGCTACCCTAAGCGTCAAAATAATGAAAGCGCGAATCGCAGAGACAAATTTTACTGCGCGCAGGTACTTGCTTCATTTTTATACAAATTATAGACCATTGGTCGTCCGTTTTAAAACCTTAAAATAGGCCCACTTTCAGTCCGTCTACACCCGTAAACTACGTGTCCCTCGGCGAACGTCAGCGAACCGATAGCTTTGTCCCTCGATCGACGTCATCAAACGGGTAACTCTGTCCCCTTGGGCGACAGCAACGATCGGGTACCTTTCAAAGTACCCTATCGGTAATCGTTTATAACCGTCCGATCTTGGCTCCCCGAACATGTCATTGAATACAGATGAAACCGCCCGCCACTTGCAGTAATGAGTCTTCAGCCGTCTATCCCTCGTTCGTGACCGTTCGATTTCCGTCAATCGCGAATTTTCGTCAATCGTTATGCTGTTTTGGGTCGCGTCTACAAATGTAGACGAATGTACATACGGACGTCTTAAATAATACAAAAAGTACTTAAACGTTTCGATAAACAAAACGTGGTCCATGCGCGTGTAAACGGGCATGATAAACGAGCATGATAAACGGGACACTGTCCATAACATCGATTTTGGTAGCTTGATCTTGTCAACCGATTTTCGTAAATCGTTTTGTTTTGGGTCGCGTCTACAAATGTCCGTACGAACGTATAAAATAGTACAATTGTACTTTGACGTTTTGATAAACATGACACGGTCCTAAATGTAACGGGCATGAAAAACGGACATGATAAACGGAACACTATCGAGGTTCTTGTAACGGGCATGAAAAATAGGACACAGTCCATGCCCGTGTAACGGGCGTGATTTACTAGTTTTATCAAATATTGTACATCTGAAGCAGAGGTCGGAAAAGTCAAAATTTTAGATAACCGAAACCGGTCGTTTTTTTTCTTCCAAAATCTGAGTACTTGACCCCCGACCAGGTTATGTCACGCTCCGAAATTGTTAACCGTTAACCAAGACGAGATTACGAAAATATAAGTTAACCGAAAATCGATTTCTCGCGACTAACCGTGCCCGTCGTAACCGGAAAAGTACAAAATACAACGCTCGTTGTTATTAGCGTTAAGCATTTATTACACCGCGAATCGTAATTATCGTAAATAAATAATTAATGTTATCAATTTTAATTTATATTTTTTTGGTTTTTTCAAACAAAAATTGTACTCTGGTTATCAATAACTCTAATTTGAGCTTCTGTCCGTAATAATTATCCGCTTTTAATATCTTTTAGGTACACATACAGAATCTGACAATCGTACATTTTCACGTCATTATGACGTTTGCACTACGCTGTTTGTGAAAACGCAGTTACATCATAACGACATGTATTAAATCATTTTTTTGTATTTTTTTGGTTACTACAGTACAACTTTCCACGGTCAGACACCGACCGTAAGCCACACGATTTTAAGTGATACTATATTATAAAAGTTAACGCTGATTCAAAAAATACCTTAAGTAAAATATAAAATAATTTAGCGTTATTTACTGTTTTATTTTTGTTTTGGGGTCAAAATCCGTGGTGACGGAATTAGCGTTAATAACGCTAATTACGATTCGCGATGTAGTGTTTAAGAAAAATTATGATTAATAAAACTATTAAATGCAAAGAGACGTGGCAGGTTATAGTCCACTACTTTAAGTAATGTTGTTAACTATATTTTGTGATTTTTGGCTATAAGTAGTAATGACTTATTAACACTAATAACAATGAGTGGTGTAGTGTAGTGTTGGGTATCGAAGACCTATTGCCGATATTCGATATATATATCGAATTTTAGGTATCCGATAATCGATATATGGAATCCAGGCTCGGAGAAGCTAAATATCGGGATATTTATGCGATTATTTTTTCCGAATATTTTCATCTCCGCGCGCGCTTAGTTAGAGGGAGACGCGAATCCGTAAGATTTTTCGTACTTAAACTGTACGGACACCCATTTTTTGCGATATATATCATGATGATTTATGTTGGTCTCGGTACGATATATCGAGGAGTCTGCACGATTGATATTCGATATATCGAATATCGAAATTATCGCGATATGAATTTACTTGATACCCAACACTAGTGTAGTGGTATATATCCCTTTGCAAACCAATAGATCGTATACCTTTTCTTTTTACTATTTTGTCTTTTGCCATCCCCCTTTACAAATATTTTATTTCCTCGACAGTCACCTCTTTCAAGAGATTTGTTCCTAATTTTGCGTAGAACTCTTAGATTAATGTTTAAACTCTTATATCAATGTTTATTCTCTCGCAAATCTAAATTTTCCGCTACAATTTTCATATGGTTTTTATTTTGACTACGATACTATGTAATGAATTATGCAACAAGGGTAAAGTCTTAATTATGTGTGCTTAAAAAAAAAAATCTTTCTTTTTCACATAGAAAATCAATTAGCAAAAAACACATTGTGATGAGCAAAAAAAACAAATATATTTTGTAGTATCAAATATAGAAATAGTAAAATCACAACCTCGTCCTATTTTCAACTCAATTATACAATTACTGAACCTCAAACTTAAAAATTACACAAAATTTATAAATCTAAATGTGGTATAAATACTGCGATTTGGTAATTTAGTAAAAATAAGCATTCCGGTTTTAAAAAAGAAAAGACAAACACTATAAAATTTGTGAAATACAAAAAATAAACAAAGAAATATTATATATATAACTAATACTAAAAAATAAACAATAAATAGAAAACAAAACAAAACAAAAACTATGCATTTAAAAGATCTCGGTTGGATCTAACACACAAAAGATCATTAACAATTGAAGCCGCTAGTGAGCTCCTCTTCTTTGTTATCGTGTTCCCGGCATCCAAAAAATTGCATTCGGACATGGAGCTAGAAGCCGGAATAGCTAGAATATATCTAGCAACACCGGCTAGAATAGTAAATCATCCATCTTTCGCACGCACAATTTATTATTTTTCCATCATTCAAGTATGTTAAAGTTCAATTTTTTGTCACTGGTTAAGTTTTAATCAAAACAACGTTTCAATTCATCACTAACAAGCATTTTTTTGTCGGTGGTAATAAAAACCTCATTTTCGTCAACGTGCTCACCAAAAAAATTGTGGAATCCGTCCATAATTTGCGACGTTTTTCATTCTTTTGTGATACGTTGAAGACAACCGTAATCAACGACATCACCGAAGTCGTGTGCGAGCTCTCGAAGTTTGACTCTCGCGCTTTCAATTTCCCTTTTCGGTACCGTAATTATTTCAAGCTTTTGTTTTTATTGGGGATCTAAGAGAGCCGCGATAATATGATACTTATGAAGGCCCCACTTCGGTAGCGCAAATTTCATAAAAAGTTCTTTCAAATTTTGCAAGTTTGGGGAATCGGTCGGGCATTCTTTTTCATCGCTATTGTAAGATGCTTTTTTTATCTTACGATGGTTATGGAGAGACTATAGTTCAAACAAAACCAAATTTAAAGTTGGTTCTTTTAACTTTTTCAGCTTTAGGGTCGATTCTTAAAACCTTCCCGAAAATTGTATAAGTTCGGTAAAGTGAGTCTTATCAATACAAGCAAAAAGCATTAATTTATTTTTTGCTTGAGCGATTGGTCATATCTCATTGAATGCATCGTAAATACTCTTAAGCATTCGGAGCAAAGAATTCCACCGCGTTGCATTTTTTGTTTCAAAATGTTTTTCAAAAGATTTTGAAAATGATTCTGTTTGAAAAATGTGACGAATGATTTACACGAGTTTATTAGATCAAACAATTCAAAAACTTCCACATCTTATTTGTAGTGTTTGGAAGTTTCCCTCTTGTTCAAAATCATTGTCACAATTAAAACAATTTTATGGTCCGCGTAAGGTATCCAAATAAAAAATCGGTAGACCTTCAGCCGCACGCATGTTAGAGCCACTCTCGGTCACAACAACGCAACGGTTTTCCAAAACATCAAAATTGGACATTTCAAAATTGGTTAAACAATTTTTGAAAGCCGCTAAAACATTTTCCGCGCTAGGTTTTTCCTCCGGAAAATGATCGACTTCATGCGTCCATGCATAAAGTTTAAATTATTTGTCATTTAAGTGAGCGGTTATTGACATGAACGAGGTTCTTTTTATTTTCTCGGTCTAGAGATCGGTCGTAAATGTGACAAAAATATTGTTATCAATATTTTCTTTAAGTTTTGGGATGATCAAATAACAAATTTATTTGGCAGAAGATATAATGTAGTTTTTTACTCTATTGATGGACAAGAGTAGTTGGTCGATGTCAACACTTTTTTTAGACGAAACACCAACATCAAATAATGCTTGAAAAATGCTTGAAAACTTGGGAGCAAAAAAAAATCAATAAGAAAAATTCATACAATTACTAACCATTATCAATAAACAAAGTTTATACCAAAACAACATCATGACAACCAAATATTAATACTAAAATAAAAAGAAGCGTACGAATATAAATTATATATAAATAAATAGTGATAGAGCTCAAAAATATAAATTTATTAACAAAACAAGTCATAATGACATATACATTAAAGCCATCCAAACTGGAATTCAAAACAAATCAAACCTGAACCGTCAACCATCGAAAATGGTCGAAGGTCCTCGCAACACATAACGCCCCCATTTTCGCAATTTTTTTTCGGTCACTCGTTTTCGCCTCCGTTTGTGAAAGAAACTTACGAAGAAGTGCTCTAAAACTATCCGTGTCGGCCGAAGCTGAACATGTGTGAGTGTTAATTGTTGAAGTACCGTTTATTGACTAATATTGATAAACAATGAAACATGGATTACAAGCCACAAAACCTCTCCCCTTTACAATGTATTTGTTTGATGTTTTAGTTTCATAAACATGCTCAATTTTTTTCCAACAATTCGAAGTGGCCCTACTTTCTTTCACAAGGCAACATTGTTTAATTTCACCATTTTTCTAATTTTAAAGTTTATTTTGGATTATTCTTTTAAAAAAAGCAAAAGGCTAAACGAGAAACAAGTTAACAACAAGGTAACCAAACTGTCTCACCCCCATGAACACTAAACTTATGGTGAGGCGATGAACTGTCCTGAGAGGAACCCGTGGAAGACAACAATTAATAAAGAGATGGCGTCAATTATGGTGGCCGATACGTTGGAGCTGGTGGACTGTCCTCCTGACCAAAAGAAATCGCGTGTAAGTGGGTATTTAAACTGAAACTTAACCTGGATAACACCATTGAGCGATACAAGGCTCGGTTAGTGACAAAAGGATTTACTCAGGAAAATGGAATTGACTACGAGGAGACATTTGCCTCGGTCGTTAGGTTTCCCTCCGTCTGGATACTTCTCAGTCAAGCGGCAGCAGAAGTCATGAAAGTGCATTAAATGGACATCAAGACGGCCTTCGTACATGGAGAGTTGGAAGAGGGGATTTCTATGCGACAGTCCGAAGGGTTTGTGGAGCAAAGGAGAGCAAGATATGCCGATTGATCAAATCTTTGTATGGTCCGAAACAAACGCCCACATAGTGGAATATGAAGCTCGATGAATTGTTTACAGATTTGGGATACATTCGGATCAGCTCGGACCACTTAATTTACGTGTTTGAAGATGAGGAAAACATTACTTTTATTGCAATTTATGTTGATGATTTGCTTCATTTAAGTAAATATAGGGAAAAAATTATAAACTAAAAACATATCTAAAAGGTAGATTTAAGATGAAGGATATGGGGGAGGCAAGATATTTTTTGAGAATTCAGGTAAAGAGAGACATATATCGGAAAATAATCAGATTAACTCAATAAAAGGCTATTGGGAACATACTCGAAAAGTTCAAATGAACAAGGCTAATAGTTGTACAACTCCAATGGAACTAAATAAGGGAAGTAAAGGGAGTTTGGAAGCAAAAGTTGTGATTTTTGTCGATGAACGAGAACCTGAAGGGTAGAAGTTCATGCAGACTATTTCTTACAGGCAAGTAGTGGGCAACTTAATCTACTTTATGAATTATACTAGATTTGATTTAGCTGCAGCTGTAAAGTGTTGAGTCGGAGTCTAAATGCTCCCACTAAAAAGAAATGGGAGGCAACAAAGAGAGTTTTTAAATATCTGATAGGAACGAAAAATCTGTGGTTGCATTTGGGGGGGGGGGTAATACTAACATCATCACTTGGAGTGATGCCAGTTATGGGGATGCTGTGATAAGGAGGTTTACTTTTGGGTATGTGTTGTATGTTGGAAATGGGGCTTGCTATTGGAGCAATAAGCATCAAAGGGTTATTGCTCAATCCACCATGGAGGCTGAGTATATGGCTTCTTGTTTGGCTTGAAAGAATTGATGTGGGTGAAATCATTGCTTCAATAACTTTGTTCTATAAAACACGGAGTCCGAAGAATATATGGTGATAATCAAGTTGCAATTGCAATTACAACAAACCCAAAGCATCACTTTAAAGCAAAGCATAAGGATATCAAATTGAGCTTTGTTAGAGAGAAGGTTGAGGATAAAATAATTAGTGTGGAATATAGACCGGGTTCGGAGAATGTAGTAGATATGATGACTAAACCGGTCCGTTCTCCCAAATTGGTATTTTGTAGGGAGAAGTGTGGGCTGAAGCAAAAGATAAACTAGAAAATAAGAGGAGTGATGAAAAAGGTATTTTATTTTTTATCTTTTTGTCAGCCTGTAATTTTACTAAGGTCCTCAAAATTGTCGTAGTCAATGAGGACTAGCAAACAGCCATGGTTGCCTGAGGCAGACAAGAAGATAGGCAAGATGATAGGTTTAGGGAGCTGGAGGCACAGCCCCTCGCAAAAGAGAGGCGGTCATACTAGGATTCGATCCTAAGACATGCAGAGTGACCGGCGTACAACATACCTGTTCGCCCTATCCGTTAGGTCTTGATGAAGCGTTTTGTACATAGGGTCTGATTTATATTTAAAATGTACCTCAATACATACTCCATTTAACGGATTGCGAAACAAAATGACATACACGAAATGACATTGAAGGTAGACGGACGGAATTTAATGTCCTCTTCATATCGGACGACTCACAGTGAAGCCGATGCACCAGAATGGTCGTTTGGCGGTTTACGAGCTAAACATCAACAGATGACACGTGGCAGGCCATGAGTGGATGGTGGACATTACGGAGAGAGCGACCATGGTTTAAAAATCAACAAGAGTCAACCATACGGCCAATGTTGTACAATGGCCGTACAAGAAGTACAGCGGCACCTATGCTTTCTTGTACTTTATAGTCTTGTGATTGGTGATTGGTTAGGTACAGCAGTAGTAAGAGGTTTAGAGAGGGATTTAGAACTTAAAATTTTGAGGCGTCTCTCTTTGAGAGACTTTTGTATCTATACGACCATCTTTGGCTAGCCATAACTTAATGCTTGAGGAGCAAATCTAGTGATTTTATTACTTTCGCGACGTCTCTCTTTGAGAGACTTTGTATCTATACGACAATCTTTGGCTAGCCATAACTTAATGCTCGAGGAGCAAATCTAGTGATTTTATTACTTCTCAGGATTTAACCTTCACAAGGTGAGGAGGTCATAATACTTGTGTGTTCTGGGCGACATTATTCAATGGGAAAGTCAAAAACAAATATTATACTAGAGGCTTCATAAGTGGATACTGCAATGGTCCTAAGTTACTTGAAAATGTCATCCATTGGATACTTTTCAGATGTAAAATTAAATTTTAATTTATTTATTTTAAAATTGGATTTTTTTGAGTAAACTATTTTAAATTTTAAAGCAAAAACACTATAAAATTAAAATTCAGATTTAAAAATATAAACTTGTGTGTTCAGGGCGACACTTATTCAATGGGAAAGTCAAAAGGGCAAATATTATACTAGAGGCTTCATATAAGCTGGATACTCTGTGCTCCAATGGTCACAAAGTTACTTGAAAATGTCATCCGATTGGACTATCTTTTCAGATGTAAAATTAAATTTTAAAATTTATTTATTTTTTAAAATTGCGATTTTTTTAGCAGTAAAACTAGATTTTAAAATTTTAAAGCAAAAACACTATAAAATTAAAATTCAGATTTAAAAATATAAACACTACGAGAATAATTGTTTTAAAACAAAAAAAATGGCAAAAGTTGTCGTAACGGTAAGAATATTATTGAAATTACACAAATTTCACAATATCATCCGACAACAAGAACAATCGCATTCACATTTGACAATGTCATCCGACAATGGTTATCGTAGTAGTAACAATATTATTGAAATTACTCAGATTTGACAATATCATCCGATTGGACAAGCAAAAACACTACGACAATAGTTGTTTTAAAGCAAAATAACTACGACAACAGTTGTTATATTAGTAATTATATTACTGAAATTACATAGATTTGACAATATTGTATTCAGATTTGACAATGTAATTTGACAACAACTGTTTGTCGTAACTGTAACAGTATTAACCAAATTACACAGATTTTACAATATCATCCGATTGGACAATCCGATTGAATATTTTTTTCAGCAGTAAAATTAAACTTTAGAATTTTAATTTAAAATGTTAGAGCAAAAACACTATGTTAGTAGCATCATTATTACTGAAATTATACAAATTTGACAATGTTATTACGTAGATTTGACAATGTCATCCGATTGGACAATCCGATTGAACAATATTTCAAGCATATTTTTTTTTTAAATTTAAAGCAAAAACACTTTTTTAAAATTTTAAAGAAAAAATACTACAACAATAGTAACAATATTAGTGAAATTACAGAGATTTGACAATGTCATTCGATTGGACAATCCGGTTGAACAAATTATTATACAGATTTGACAATATCATCCTACTGGACTATCCGATTGAACACTCTTTTCAGCAGTAAAATCAGATTTTAAAATTTTAATTTAAAATTTTAGAACAAAAACAATTTTCTTTAATTTTAATTTAAAATTTTAAAAAAATACTACGACAAAAGTAACAATATTAATGAGTTTACAGTGATTTGACAATGTCACCCGATTGGACAATTTGATTGAACAATTTATTATACACATTTGACAACATGATCCGATTGGACAATTCGATTTAACAATTTTTTCAGCAATAAAACTTAATTGTTGGACAATTTGATAGAACAATGATTGATTTGTCATTTGATTATTTTTTTAGTAGTAATGTTAAATTATTAGACAACTTAATTGGAGAATGATTGATTTTTTCATCCGATTTCACAATCTATTCAACAATTTTTTTTCTTCGATAAAACAATTTTATAGGACAATCCGATTGAACAATCTTTCCAGCAATATAATTAAATTATTAGACAATCTGATGGAACAATGATTGATTTGTCTGATTCATGGGACAATGATTGATTTGTCATCCGATTGGACAAATAGACAATCTTATTGAACAAATATTGATTTGTCAGATTGATTGAACAATAATTGCTTTGTTATTCCAATGAACAATCTTTTCATCAGTAAAATTAAATTATTGGACAATAGGATTGAACAATGATGGATTTGTCATCCGATTGGACAATTTTTTCAGCACTAAAATCAAATTCTAAAATTCTAAAGCAAAAACACTACGACAACAACACTACGACAACAGTATTACTATACACATTACTATACACATAACGATAAATTTACATAAGAACAAAAATA
The DNA here is from genome assembly GCA_037447655.1 of Zygnema cylindricum. Taxonomy (NCBI): domain Eukaryota; kingdom Viridiplantae; phylum Streptophyta; class Zygnematophyceae; order Zygnematales; family Zygnemataceae; genus Zygnema; species Zygnema cylindricum. The sequence continues at coordinate 8,122 of JBBHKE010000501.1, read as the reverse complement.
CTTCAAATGTGCTTTCATTGGAAATCCACAATCTCATTTTGTTGAAAAGATAAAACCCACATTGTATTACACGTTAGTCACCCAATTGAACAATTTTTTTAATAGTAAAATTAAATTTTAAAATCCTCTACTCAATAGTAAAAACAATCTTTTAAAATCATTTACTCAATAGTAAAATTAAACAACAGAAACAGTAAAATTTAACAACATAAATAGTATTACTGAAATTACATCCGATTGAAAAACAATCTTTCCAATAGTAAAAATAAATTTTAAAATGTTTAACTCAATAGTAAAATACAATATTTTAAAATCTTTTACTCAATAGTAAAATTTAACAATAAAAACATTATTACTATAATTTAATAAAGACTGATAACTGGAATTACACGGAATGATAGATCCACATTACTAAAATATGATAGATCCACATCATTCAAATTACACAAACTGATAACTGAAATTACACAGAATGATAGATCTACAATGATAGATCCACACAACTAAAATTACACAAACTGATAACTGAAAGATCCACACAACTAAAATTACACAAACTGATAACTGAAACTGATCACTGAAATTACACAAACTGATAGATTCAGATATTACACAAACTGATAACTTAAATTACACAAAATGATAAATCCACAATGATAAATCAAATAAAATTACATATCATTACACAGAATGATAGATCCACATTGATAGATCAAATAAAATTACATAGAATGATAGATCCACAATGATAGATCCACATCACTGAAATTAAACAAACTGGTAACTCAAACTACACAAAATGATAGATCCATAGATCCACAATGATAGATTCACAATGATAGATCAAATAAATTGACATAAAATGATAGATCCACAATGATAGATCCATATCACTGAAATTAAACAAACTGGTAACTCAAACTACACAAAATGATAGATCCACAATGATAAATCCAATTACACAAACTTATGACTGAAATTACACAATGATAGATAAAATAAAATTACATAGAATGATAGATCCACAATGATAAATCCACATCACTAAAATTAAACAAACTGGTAACTCAAATTACACAGAATAATAGATCCACAATGATAAATCAAATCCACAATGATAAATCCAATTACACAAACTGATAACTGAAATTACACAAAATGATAGATCCTTAATGATAGATGACATGAATGATAGATCTACAATGATAGATCCACACTACTAAAATTACACAAACTGATAATTGAAATTAATAATTGAAATTACACAAAATGATAGATCCATATATTACACAAATTGATAACTGAAATTACACAAAATGATAAATCCACAATGATAAATCACATAATATACATATCATTACACATAATGATAGATCCACAAAGATAGATCTAAATCACTAAAATTAAACAAACTGGTAACTCAAATTACACAGAATGATAGATCTTCAATGATAAATCCACGACAGCATTTTTGAAATTACACAAAATGATAACTAAAATTTTGTGTTGTGTATCTGTAAGGATTTGCCAATAACCGATATGGACATTTTTTCTGTTACTTGATAATCGATATATTCGTAAGATATATCGCCACCAGAGTTACCGATATCGATAACTATCGGCGATAATTGTACCGACCTACACAAAGTGATAACTAAAATTACACAAAATGAAAAATCCACAATGATAAATCAGATAAAATTACATATCATTACACATAATAATTGATCCACAATGATAGATCAAATAAAATTACATAGAATGATAGATCCACAATGATAGATCCACATCATTGAAATTAAACAAAGTGGTAACTTAAATTACACAAAATGATAGATCCACAATGATAAATCCACAACAGCATTACTGAAATTACACAAAATATTAACGAAAATTTAGTGTTGTGTATTGGTAAAGATTTGTCGATAACCGATATGGACATTTTTTCGGGTACCCTATAATCGATATATTGGTACGATATATCGCTATCAATGTTATTACCGATATATAACCGATATTTGTCGGTTATTATCGGCGATAATACTGATATCGATAACTATGGGTGATAATTGTACGGACCGTATATATAAATATGGTGGATGTAAATGGCGGCAGTCTGACAAATGTGTTCAGTCCATAGATGTCGCGTGCTCATATTATGCACGGCATAAACTAACGAATACTATGTACAGTACGAATCAAACGATGATAAAAAGTAAATAAAATGCGTACCTTACTTTGTACCCGTACAATATTTTTACAATTACGTATAGTGTCCGTCGTTGTTGATACATTTTATGGCTATTTTACAATATTTTTTAGGGTTTCCAAGGTACATTACCGTACGTTTTTTTATATTTCAGTACGACAGCCGTAGATATTCTGTACTATTAGGTTTTTTAGGGCACACTTTCATACAAGTTCGTATATATTTTATAAATTTCCGTATATTTTAAAAAATTTAAGGATTTTTTAATATTACGCTTTTCGTACATTTTTGTATATGGCCGTACAGCGAAATTTTACACAAATTTTACGAAGAGTATAAAAAAGACGAATACTACGTAGTCTCCGTAAAAATGTTTAAATCTGTACGAGTTGGACATCGACTGTTGAGTCTGCTCTGTTCGTCAGTTCGTTTTTTTTTTTTTTTTAAGTTTGATTCTCGAATTTTACAATGTATTTTATCTTTTTTGTTTCGGTAGTATAGTTTTAGAACTATAAAGTATTATTTTATATTTGTCTACGTTTACGTGCTGCGCTGTCCGTAACAATTATCAGTTAAATAGATACGGAACAAATTATACATGACATTCCTCGCTATATAATGTAAATAATGTAAAACAATATATTACTGTATTGTAAAGTACTATAGTATACGTACTATATATTTTTTAAGTTTTCGTCGATATGGAATTTGTTGGTCTCCGACCGATATATCGGGACCTCTAACCGTTCGATAAGTGATAAGTATCGGTATCGGTGTTATCGCGATAAGTTTTTTACCGATACATAACAAAACTAAAATAACACAGATAAGTTTTTTACCGATACATAACAAAACTAAAATAACACAGACTGAGAGATCCACAAGAAAAAATACCTTTTAATTGTAAAATTAAATTTTAAAAATCTGCCTGTCATGCGATTGAACAATCTTTTCACTAGTGAAATTAAATTTTAAAATTTAAAATTGATACACAAAATAATAACTAAGGTACACAGAATCTAGGTCCAAAAATGATAATTACGATTGACACAATCTTTCAATGAGTAAAATAAAATTTTAAAATTGATTCACAAAATGATAACAAAATCACACAGTATGATAGATCACAAAATAAAAAAAAAAAAAATTCCAATAGTTAAATTAAATTTTAAAATCTACCTATCATCTGATCTTTTCAATGAAAAAACTCAAATTTTAAAATCGATTGAACAATATTTTCAATAGAAATATTAAATGATAACTGAAATTACATAAAATGATAGATCCGCATTTTGATTGAACAATTTTTTTAATAAAACCAAATTTTAAAATCTTTTATTTAATAGAAACATTAAATAATAGAAAGAGTTAATAAACTTACATAAAATGATAGACTATTTACTCAATAATAAAATAAAATAAAAGAAATAGCAACAGTCTTATTAAAATTACACAGAATGATAACTAAAATTATACAGAATGATAAATCCACAACAATAATAGATCATTGATCGACAAAAGTATTACTAAAATTCTACAACATGATACCTAAAATTACATAGAATGATAAATTTACAAAACGAAAAATAATACTTCAATTGTAGAAGGTAAGGGCATGGTGAAGAGAGAGATATTGGAGAAAGATATCCAAGGAAGAAGAGATGGCAAAGAAAAACATGGAAACAAAGATAATACAAAGAAACAAAAGAATACAAAGAGAAGCACAGGAGAAAAGTCTTTCTCCTTATAATCGGTTAAAATTTGATGTACAAATGGACAGAATAAAATTACTAAGTTTAACTCTACATTTAGAGTGGACTGGTTACACGACGTCCACAAAGAATCAGAACCGCAAGGACAAAAGGTGTGACTAGTGACGACCAATTACAAAGTCGGTGGACGGCCAGTAAACCAAAAGGAATATTCCGTACAAAGGAATCTGAAAGAAAAGAATCAAAATCTACAATAAATAATGTAAGGTACACTTGAACGTACGTGAAAGGTGCGACGGACGTAATCAAAGAATATAACGTTCCACTAAGCTAAGACAAAATGATTACAATGATTACAAAATACGTTCAGCTACTGAAGGAATACCGTACACAAACAACAAATTTACATGAACCGACACAAAGGGACGTGAAACAACAAATTTACATGAACCGACACAAAGGGACGTGAAACAACAGTACCATACTGAAAATAGCGTACGCACAATTATGTATTCGAAAAGTACAGTTCACGAAAATTACAACTGAAATTGTATTCAACATCAATTGGACAACAACATGATACCTAAAATTACATAGAATGATAAATTCACAAAACAAAAAATAATACTTCAATTGGACAATTTTTCAATAGTAAAAAGATCCAGAACAATATTACTGAAATTACACAAAATGATAACTAAAATTACACAAAATGATAAACTCACAAAACGAAAAAAAAAAAATTCCATTGGACAATTTTTTTAACAATAAAAATAAAACTTTAAAATCTTTAATTCAATAGTAAAATTTTAAAATCTATTCAGTAGTAAAATTAAATTTTAAATTTTTAAAGCAAAAATACTACAACAATAGTATTACTGAAATTATACAGAATGATAGATCCACAAAAGATTTATTTCAAATGAGCTTTTATTGTGGCATCTACACCTTCATCTTATTAAAATAAAACTTAAATTGTTACACGTCATCATCCGATTGGACAATATAAAATTTAAAAGTAAAAAACCATTTTGACAATAATAAAATTTTAACGCAAAGCACCAAATTTAAAAAAAATATTATTTACTAAAAAACACAAAATTTTAAAATAAAAACATAAAAGTTTTAAGCAAAAACATCATTTGGACAATAACAAAAAAATAATAAAATTAACTTTTAAAATCTTTTCAATAATCAACGCTACAACAACAATTATACTGAAATAACACAAAATGATAGATAAAAAAACTTCAAATGAGACTTCATTGTGACATCCACACTCTCATCTTGTTGAGAAGATGAAAAACCTAAATTGTATTATATGTCTGTCATCCGATTGGATAGTAACAAAATTTTAAAGTAAAAACACAAAATTTTGTAGCAAAAACACCATTTGAACAATAACAAAAAACAATAAAATCAAATTTTAAAATTTTTTCAGTAGTAATATGAAATTTAAAATTTAAAATAAAAACACTACGAGGAATTTAAAAGGCACCATTGAAACAATAACAAAACAATAAAATTAAATTTTAGAATCACACTACAGAAATTTAAAAACACCATTTAGACAATAACAAAACAATAAAATTAGATTTTAAAATCTTTTCAATAGTAAAGAAATTAAGATTAAAATTTTAAAAAAACACTGCGATAAATTTTTTACTGAAATAACACATTAAAGTGTATGGAATGATAAATCCACAAAAGAAAAAAATACTTCAAACGAGCTTTTATTGTGACATCCACACTTTCATTTCGTTGAGAAGATGAAACTTAACTTTTATTACACGTGTGTTATCCGATTAAACATTAATATAAATTCAAAACAAAAACAACATTTGGACAATAACAATATTTTAAAAGAAAACACCATAAAGTATACTACACGTTTGTCATTCGATTGCACAATAATAAAATTTTAAAGCACAAAGACCATCTTTGATTGGATAATAACAATTTAGACAATCTTTAAAACAAAAACACCATCTATCGATTGGACAATAAGAGAATTTTAAAACAAAAACACCATCTGATTGGACAAACACTAAAACAAAAACACCATATATCGGATTGGACAATCTTTACCATTTGATTATGCCATCTGATTGGACTTTCTTTCCCATCTAATCGGACAATTTTTTAATTGGCCGATTCTTTTAGCAGTAAAATTAAATATTAATATTTTAAAGCTAAAATAATTTTTAATTTTGGTTGAACAATTTTTTTCAGCAGTAAAATTAAATTGAATAAAATTTCAAAAATACCAGAAACAAAAACACCATCAAGAGTAAAAACACCATCAATAGTGAAAGTAAATTATAAAATTTTAAAGTAACAACAATCTTTTCAACATCCGATTAGACGATTTTTTTTTAAAAAATTTAAAATTTTAGTTAGACAATTTTTTTAACTATAAAATTAAATTTAACAAAAAATTAAATCAAAAACAACATTGAACAATCTTTTTAAAAATTTAAAGCAAAAACACCATTTGATTGAAAAAAATTTAAAACAAAAACACCATTAGAAGTAAACATACCATTTGATTAGACATTCTTCGTATTGGACAATCTTTTCAGTATCAAAAACAATCGTTTCAACATCCAATTAGACAATCTTAAAATTTTAAAGCAAAAAGAACCTTTCAATATCGGATTAGACAATCTATTAATTAAATATTTAAATTTTGGTTTGACAATTTTTTCAGTTGTAGTATTAAATTTTTAATTTTTAAAGCAAAAACAATATTTTAAACATTCACTATTTAACATTCTATTAGATATAATTTTTTTTAATTTTAAAATTTTAAATCGAAAACATCATATTATTGAACAATCTTTTTAATTGTAAAATTAATTTTGTAAAATTTGAAGTAAAAACAACAATAAAATTAAATTTTAAAATTTTAAAGTAAAACACCACGCAATAAGTTTTCAAAAAACTATTTTTTATATTTAAACTAAAAAGAGTGTTTTTAAAACTAAGAAGAGTGTTTTTAAAACCAAGAAGCCTGTTTTTCAAAACTAAAAAGATTTAAAACTAAAAAGACCATATTTTCAAAACCATAAAGATTATTTTTGAAAACCAAATTCAACAACAAATATATCATGTAGTAAAGAACCTTTTTAAATACGAAACGGTCAATGCCTATACTGATCAAAGACAAGAATAATAAATATATATCGTTGTTAAAAATGTGAAACTAATTAACGTCCTACTTTTAATTCAATCAAACATATACATAAACATTTTTTTATTGACGCGATTTTTAAAAAAATAGTTTATTTGAATATTGTTTTACATTTTTTTGTAAATCATTTTTTATTGATAACAATAAATATTTCAAATTTCATGAATTTCAACCGTAAAACTAAGCTTTTGTTTTACAGTCTAATACATTCATCTTTTAAAAGACACATTTATTTGTTTGGTTGGGTATTTGAACACAAAACTAAAATTTGAGCAAAAGTAAACATTAAGTAACCCTGCCAAAAAAATGTTTAAAAGAAAAAAATACAGTCAAAGCTAAAATTTAGACAAAATTAAATAACTAATTTTGCCAAAAAAATATTAAAAAAAAAACAATACACTCATCCATAGCTTTTGCAAAAACACATTTATGTCTTGTTTAATAATTTGACACAAAACAAAGCTAAAATGTGAGAAAAAGTAAACAACTAATTTTAGAACTAATTTCGTTAAAAAAAATGTTAAAAAAATAAGAAACTAAACTCTTAAAAAATAAACAGATAATTCTACCAAAAAAAAGTTTGAGAGAAAAAAAAATGTTAAGAAAAGAAAAAAATGTTTCTTTTAAATATAAGAGAGGTTAGCTAGAATCATTTTGTATAGAAGCTCATAGAATTATTTCTAATGGTTAGCTAGAATCATTTTGTATAAAAGCTCATAGAATTAATTCTAATGGTCACAGTGGTATCTTTGCAGGTGTTGTTGAGGTTTTATCTGGAAAGCGGTTGAGTGTTCAGGTTTTATCTGGAAAGCAGTTTAAGGTTGATAAAGAAAGGTGCAAAGATATTCTCGTTTAACACAAACGACCAGTGCAACCTCTTAACCTTGTTGTTGTTGGGAAATAAAGGGACCATATTGAAAGAATTAAAGGTTAAGTTAGGTGATTCAAAATGGTATCTCTTTATAAAATATAAAACAATTCTTGATAAAATAAAATAAAAAATTATAT